>JABFFG010000437.1:0-23644 GCA_013623685.1 Fusarium transvaalense
GGGCTGGGCTGGGCTGGGTTGGGTTGGGCGGTCAAGGGAATTGTTGCGAGACGCCTGCGCCGCATCGAAAATAGATCTCAGGCGCTGATGTACAGTACCTAGGGTACCTACCTAGGTACTATGCAACAGGAATAGAAATCACCCACCGGTCAAACCAAAAGTGGTCTTTTGTCCCTGTTGGAAAAAGAAGTCGAGCTTTCTTTCGTCTTTTTGCCTTTGTTTGTTTGGTTGAGAAACGATTAGACTGATGGAACTGAAGCGGGTGTGGTGGGGTTGTGGTTATGCAGTCCAGGGTTCGAGGAAACACCCATTTATTTTTAATGTGCTAAGGAAGGGTAACTAATCAACTAAACTACTACTAGCAGCATCAGCAAGGAACATCCAAGTCAAGTCCAACGAGAGAAAAAGAAAGTAAGAAAAAGCAATCATCAAGTTAGTCTAGTCCATTGAACCCAAAAGAGACATAAAGAAACAGAAAGAAGTAATTCCGGTCGGAACCGAAATATTCAGGGCTTACGCATTGCAACATGGACGTTCATCATATCTCAGATATAAGGTTTTTTAGGATTATTCGCTCTTCTTGTTTTTCTTGTTCTTGTTTCCACTGGGGGTTCAAATCTACTACCTACATACCTAGGTACATATAGATAGACTTAATGGGTTATACAGTACTGTAGGCTAATAGGCTGGTTCGTAATGGTCTAGAAAAAGACGGGAAGCCCGTCAACTTCTTTAAAAACCTTGACTAATAGACGAACTATCATCTGGATACGGTGAAGTACCGAATGTTCAGACGGCAATTAGCGCGAACCAGATTACCCGCATACAGCCCGAAATACCACACCTCTGGTTACCTATTACATCCAGTAGCATAGTTCCTAAGTTAGGCAACCTAGTAGTTAGTATTCTATACTGTTACTCTGATAGGTCGAGTGGAGCTACCTAAGCGTACAGAGTACAGAACAGTACAGTACAGTACCTAGTAAGTTAGTTATAAACAAAAGCAACTACCGTAACTTGCATCATCACCAACCACCCAACTTCTACCCCTCGGCCAACTCGGAAAGCTTGTTGGATTAACGAGATTACTTAGGCCCGAGCATGAAGGAGGATCCATAAAAAGCATTCGCATACCTTTTCAAATCTGGTATGCAACTCATCAGCTGTCGAGAGGAAAAGCAACTATTGTTCGCATGCGCCCCTTCTGAACCTCGAGTCCAGCCATATCAAATAGATCGCCCCAAAGACCCCAGTTTCAAAACTATAGTTAGCCTATACGGATCTAAGATACGCATACAGATAGCTTCTGGTAGATACCTAACATTTCGAGATCGTACTCAGCCATGATCTGATCGACAGATGTCATCGGAACAAACTACCTATACACACACCATGAACTGTTTGAGCATCCGTGAGTCAACTAGCATATTTAGGCGTTCGATATCGTCAAAGCGTTCCTTTTTTCCCTCTTTCTTTGGTAGCATGAACCATTCCTAGTCAGTCAGTGCCTTACATACTCCACTAACCAAATCTGATGCATCCAATCTTGTGCCGTTGATATTGACCGAACTGATCTGGCTCACTACCTGGTACCTACTCGTTGTCCAAACTGCGCTTGGTCGTCCGATTGGAAACATCGACGACAGAAAGCTCCCATGCCCGTCTGGGAATGTTACCAACACATCAAACCCTCCGAAACTGGTGTCTGCATTTGCATTACATAGATGTGCGGGCTTCCACCGCCGCCATAACTTCCTTCAGCCCGGGTCTGCACCTCCAATTCCACGGACCCGAAACAATTTGTCTACATGGATCATCCCTATTGACTTGTGCGGATGATACTCCCCGCTGCAGCGATAGATCGAAAAAAAAAAAAAGAGGGCGTATTTGAACAAAGATGAGTCTGCGGCTGAAGGAGGCCGGGAACACCTTGGTTGTCGGCAGTAGTTGATCCTTGACTGCTATGAACCCTGGTCTACCCTCCAATGTGTAGATCTTGGTTCCCTGGTCTTAGCACCATAGTACGACCAAAGACAACAAAGGCGATAAGGAGACTCCGAGTACAGTACCCTGGATACCTCGTCAAAGACATGACAACTCAGCACTTGCTTTGCCCCGCGCGCAGCTGTAACAGCACGGCCAACCTGCATATATTTGGAGCTCGAGTAGGTAGGTACTGTGTTTGTTTTCTTGTCCATGAGCTTGACTTGATTGTCGTGCCCACAGATGAAACTTGCTCTCAAATTAAGCAACTGATGGCTGGCCATGTCCCTTGTGTTGTGTGTATACGTGCTTCGATCAGCCAGCATAGGGCTGACAGCGTCCAAACGAAACAAACATGGTAGCAAGATTGCCAGTACTGAGATAGGCATTGGTACTCCGCAAGCTGCGCTAAGATCTGAATTTGTGCCAAACTTCAGATGCAAGGAGCCGTGCTGCTGTTCAAACAGCTGGGAATTCAACGGGATGAAACGCTTTACCCTGACGTCTATTCCATGGCCCCCCCTCTCCCATGACACGTCACATACCACCCACCAAGGGTTCGTTCGCAGCAGACGGTTCTCAAACCCAGTGGCTAGATCTGGGATTCTAAATTTTGCCATTTATCATCCAATTGCCATATTGCCTCACTTAGACCGGCCCGGTTATCAGTGTGGATGATAGAGGCCCCCATCAAGATTCGTGACGTGTTACGAAGAGAGAAACGCTGCCGAACATTTATCAAGTAGTAGAGCTGAAAAGATGGTCAGACATATTCAAACGTTGTCGATAAGGCCTTGTGTAGCATATTAGTATATCTGTGAGTTCACTTTCGAGCAGTGCCATGTTCTAAAGTCTTACCCTGTAATCATTCTTACCTTCGTTGGTATGTGATAAGCGTTCACCGCCTTAGAAAAGCGAAATCGTATAAGCTGTCAGAGCGGGGATCAGATTAGGAAGCCAGAAAGCTCAAAAATCTGGGCCGGCGTCTACCGACTCATCTTGACGACGAGTAACTGTACCTTTTCGATCTAAGGAGCGTCTGTCTCGAAACACATTGATCGGCTGGTACTGTAGGTATTGTACCTACCGTAGTCGCTCACCCTGACCAATCCTTTCCTTTATTTGACACGGAGTGTGCATATTGTAGCAATATCCTGGACTTCGGTTTCTGTCCATCATTTAGCTACGTTCGGTATCCAGTCATTGAGACCCCACACACTCGGTTCAGCGAGCAACTGAATGACGCGCGCAGACGAACATGGATGTATTGGTCGAGCTTCCTGCGATATGATTCGGGTTGCGGTTATATCCTTACCTAGGCAGCGTGTCCCTTCTGTAAACCATAGCAATTCGCGCTGCGCTTGTTTGCCAGCACCAAGAAGTCAAACTATTCCACCGATAATTTCAAGGCTCGTGACGTATCTTTATGAATCCCCGAGTTTGCCGACTTTCTTCCCACCTCCCAATTCTCCGCAGGAACCAGGTAGCGTGCTATGCATGAGACCCTTCAGAACGTTCCAGCCATTCAGGTCTTGGCAAATTGGCCCACCAGTGGGCTAGATGATGGCCCGAGGGAAGCATACACATGCGCCGCAGCTCACTTGACACACGGTTTCGTCCTTGGTTCGCCCTTGGTTCGTCGCAGGAAGTGTGGCATTTAGGGCCTGTCTGNNAATGCCACATCCATAACCTTTGATGGTGTATGGTAGAGAAGATAGGCTAGCGTGGCTTAAAACCCACCGCCGAACAGTCCCTCTCATTGTACTCGAAGGTACTCGTGTTAGCAGGCTGATAGTCCAAAATAGCCACAGAAAAATTACATTGCGGTGAAAGAAAGGTGCAAAGAAGAAACTCGACGTAGCAAGCGAACGAGCAAGTCATTGTTCAGGCATCAATACCTACTACGCTGGCCGAATAAGCAGCCCAAAGCCAGTACGTATGCCGTCATTGGGATGCATCCATACCGAAAATACCATTGCCTTGGGCTTGGCCGTGTTTCGATCAAACTGTTGTTTCATGCCACTCGTCATCATAGCTTGCCGTTGATGACAATGTGCATTGCTGCCATATTTCTTGTGCTGAGAAACACTTCGCATTAATCGTGCCTGCCCAAAAACCAAATCCTGGGCTGCAGATCCAGTTCATCTCTCCACAACACCCTTGCAACCCGAGAACATATATATGCAAAGAGTTGGAAGTAATGCGTTAGCGAAAGGGCAGCTTCCTAACCAGCTAGCCCAACAGAGACGGAATCGTGCCGAGCAACCTGCAAAAGGGAGCATGAGGAGGAAAATTCTTCATCGAGGTGGAGGTAGTGTGGCGGTCACGATGTCCATTGAGGTGGAAACCCTGCTGGAAGTCCTCTGGCTGCGGGCAGGAGACGACGTGGCACTCCCAGAAAGGCTCGGAACCTAAGCCCTATTATAGGAGGCAGACTTATGATAGTCTGTAGTGATAGCAACATCCAGTTCATCAAGCATTGCAGGAAGACACCAGGGACAATGGCGATATGCGATCTGAGAGGCCTGCGGGGCAGTGGTTCGCTGCTGTTGCATCATTAGCCACACTAGTAACGGCTTCCGTGTAACGCCATCTTTAACCTGAACATCGCCTGGGTTCTCCACCCTCAATGTGCAGTGCAGTTCGAGGTCAACGTCCCAAACTTCTAAACTGAACCTGAAGAGGGACACCTCCAAGCCGCATGATGTTAATCATGTTCGTAAACGCGCGCAGTGTCGGGCCTCAACAAACTAATCATTAGAGGTCGCCTCATTTCTAGAATGACCAGGCTTTTGGCCACTCCAACACTCTTTATTTCAATAACTGCTGATATTGGACATCCGGGATTGTTGTCTTTACATGCGTGTATGCATTTCAGACTTCTACCCAACTTCCGGTGTATGGATGTAACAGCGCGCAGAGACCATCGCCTGGTCGCATGATGCGCGTTCAGCAACTCGTAAGTAACAAGGCATGACCCATGAAACTAACAGAATTGGTTATTAGGTGCTCGACTCTGGCCTTGGTGTCAGTCTCTCCCGGGTGTACCAGCCCCCGACTGATGATGTGGTAGGTATGTATCTGGCCGTGCAGCACATTTTAGACAAGCCTCTTTCTTGAATTTCTCTCTGACCGCCAATTCATCACAGAATTGGATGCTTCCCAGGGATGTTCCTGGTGAGCAGTCATTAGCGGGCACGACGTGGAGCAAACGACGACCCGTGAAAAAAGACGGGATGGAGCATTCTGAAGACAAGCTCGAAGATTGATTTTGAAGCATGAAGCCTCCCGTTCGTGCAAGCCACGGTACAAACAGCCTCCGAGTGCTGGTGTCCATTGTGGAAGGGAAGCGTTGACAAACTCTCTCTGGTCCACCAATTGATCGATCACTGTATGGTTGAATGTTTCAGCGGGCCATGTCAACAGCTCGGGCCGGGCCTCTATCGGATCGGTCAACTTCAAACGTTGGAACAAAAGATTGTCGAATCGACCATACGTAATAATTCTGTGCAAAGGGCCTCAGCCGAACAAGGAGGCGTGTCTGTACCAGGAATGATCCGTGTGTGTACCGAAAACGTCTGTGTCTAGGCTGAGCGGGAGTTACGCACAGACGATCATTGGGCTCGTTCTTGCAGTGTGAGCCGTTGTCCAAGTGAGGCAAAGCTTGAGAAGTCGGCGATGGTGTGGTCGAATTATGTTGTCACCCAGTCATGATTTCGGCTAGTTCGACTTACAAGGGTTTGGCAGATGTCAAGTAAGTCTTGAATGGGTTTCTACTAGCCATAACAGTCCGAGTTCATGAGCGATGCCCTGAAAAGATCGACGGTGAACAGGGCTATGAGGAAGACTAAAGGTATTCATAACACCAAATATGAAGTTTGTTCAAGAAACTTGTATCAGGTCTTAGAAAAGCAATTCCGTGCCATGGGCGCTCTTTCTGGGCGCTCTTTCCCGTTTACCTAACCACCTCATGTGGTCTAGGTTCATATCAAAAGGAAAGTACGGGTGCACCCAACGGGAAGGACTGTCATATTCGGTAGGTACCTATGGATGGTCCCTACCTATTTGGTGAACGTGTCTCCTAGGAAGGCAGGGACGGGCTGATTATTGCGTTAATAAAGAAAAGCAACACTCGTCTTGAAGTGGAATAGCAGGTCCTTGTTTAGGATTTTGTTGACTGAATACAGCAACACATATGTAACGATTGACGTATAAATCGGGCACCAGTATAAATTAGTATTTCATTTACGTGCGTAGAACCTACTGCTGTGCCTACAGTATCTGTTAGTGCGGAAGTACATCGAGCCGAGCGCAACCGCAAATCACGTCCCGATGGGAACATCTCCACTGTACTCTAATTAGCACGGGAGACCAGACAATGGCCAATTCCAATTAATTCGACTTGGGTTCTAGCTTTCACCTCCCTGCAGGTGATACTACAAAATCCCATACCATGATCACGGCGAGTTGACGCTGGAGCTGTCTCGAACTGGCATTGAGAGGTTCGTGCGAAGCCCCAAACTCGGCTAATACTTTAGTGGAAGTCTATACAAACAGGCTATCACCTCAACTTACATGCAAAACGCTGTGAACTTGGCCTATGTAAGGTAGGAAGGCAGAGTAGGCGAACGTCGTCGGATATCGATTTCTCACCGGTCATACCCAATGGGTCGGTTTTCGCGATACTTGCAAATGTATAGTTAGTCCGCTGATGACTACCCTCTTATCCCAGACAACTCATGCTTTGGATATAGCATGTTCCTTGTCATGTGCCTCTAGCTGGGTGCTAACACAACCAAAGACCTCACAATGAGACATACTCAGACGGTGGCTTAAAACACAGAAGGCCTCATGTTTTCGATTAGGATCGCATTTCTGCAAGCGGGCCAGTCTACAACGCAGACCGAAACCACGATTTCCAGGTATTTAGGGCTCGTTCTGACACACTTTTCTCATGCAAAGCCTTGGGGCATGTCTTGAACACTCGACAGAAGACGCATTTTTGAGGATTAGAGGTAGAGGTTTCTAGTCCAACATTGGAAGCTGAAAAAAGAAGAAACTTAGTGGAAAGCTAGTATGATGGCCAAAGTGAGTCAATACGTCTGTTCTGATGCTGTTAGTGCTCGAGATTTTGATACCCAGACGAATGGGTAGGAGCTGCCTGAATGCTGGTGGTGGCTGCACTTTCTAACCACGTGCTGAGAACCCTTAGATTGCAATGAATAAGGTACACTACCAATGCTCTTTCCATTCCAGCCAAGGATCCATACATTCTCCCTCAAACATTATTCATTCATTGTGTTTTCTCACACAAATCAATACCGATTCTTGTCATAAATGGATAGGTATAACTTAATGATCTTGACTTGAGAGCCCTGCCGACTCCAAATGCCAATTAAAGGTTCCCCTGCCCTTGTCGAGTCGAAGGCGAACAAGGGAAAACTAGCACCGGCAAGTCCACCCCATGCGAAGATCGTAGCAACGTGGATCAGAGGGTGTAAGTTACATGATGAGTTGGTGCAGAACCAAGGGGGGTGTGAGGCTAATGCACTTAGCCTCACAAGCTGGAGACAACGATAGACGCCAGCACCCCTCTCAGCCAAGGCCAAGGCAAGGCAAGACAGGGCCGCGGCTGTGCAAGGCGATGAGGTACTGGGTATCGAGAGCGTTGCGGTGTACACCGTCGTACAGCAGTTCATCCGTGTAGCAGAAAGGTGGTGCTGGGCTATTATCCCGGTCTCCATGATGACAGGTTCCAGATCTGTTTTGTCATTTACACGTGTGGCTGTCTTTGACAATGCTGTTGAGGCCATAGCCATAGCCAAAGCCAAAGTCAAACGAGCATGAGATGCACTTTGCTTTGCCGTAAGAGTCGGCCGATCGGAGAAATTGGATGAACAAAGATGGGGACAATGGTCGAGACTCGATTGAGACAAAATTCGGGATAACCTCATTTTTCAGCTTCATATTGGGCCAGCTCATTGAGCATGATGCACTCTACGTTGCATCACCTAATATCTCTTTTCTTTTTTTTCTTTTTCGCTCCATGCTTTTTTCTATTCAATTCCATCCTCTCCCAAACTACCCTTTCATTTCTTCAGGAGAAGTTGGGTGTATTGCAGACGCAGACTCCCATGATACGGAACCAACACCAAAATTCCGGACCAACATCAGAACACATAGCCAGCATGCCATGCTTTTTCTCCAGCGTTTATCCCCGGCCTGTCGATGCCCTCTGCCTTATTACTGTGTACCAAACGTATCGACCCCACTCACCTTCTTCAATCCTTTGCTGATGAACACTGCTACCCACAGACACGCCCCCCCTGCAACTTCTTGGCTGTACACACCCCCATGTTCCCAGGAGTTCACCCCTTGACCTGTTCGTTCTTGAGCTCGTGCTTGTTGCTATGGATTTTTTTTCTCATCACTTGGGTACATTATAGGTTGGGCCTCCTGTAACGACACACCATATTCACCGTTTCCTGGGGATGCAATCAGACCCTGATTTATTTGCTGCATTGTCGTCTCCCCACAGCGTTATGTCACTTCTACCGCCTTCTCAACTCAACAACTCTCTTCGGCTTTGAGTTTGATAGTATCTCCGGGTTACATCCCCTTTCTTTTTCGACTGTGACAAAGTACGCACGTTTGGGCTTATTCCACTCGAGTACTATTTCGTTCTGACTCCTCTCATCTAGACCTCAGCCAAGACGAGAGACAAAACAAAGAGGACGAGGAAGAAGAAGCAAGGCGATCCATAACGTGGGTCCTTGTCCTGCACATAAGTTAGAGCTTCTGGAGGCATGTACTAGGTCAGTAGGGGCCCAGCACAAGATCTGACCGACGTTTTCTGTATTCAAACCGGACGACCCTCGAAGATCTTCTTCTTCTTATTACCTCCCACGCATTGCCGCCTCAACGACTCAGTCATCTTCCACCAGATAATAGCTCGTGATAACAAGCCTTACCTTGGCCTCATTTACCTCAATTGGCGCCCCACGACCTGTTCTGCCTCACATATCATCCTATTCCCATCCATTGGCTGCAAAGAACCCTGGATATCACCAATCACATTGCTCTCGGCCCATACGTCTGGGAGCCACGCTTCATGATCTGAACAGCCATCACTGTCGCCTGCCGAGACAGTTCCTCTCCTTTTCCATCTTCGTGGCAACCTAGTACCTTACAGAGCCCAACTGTGTCGATACCTAACCCAGCTACCCACCACTACGCTGCATTTACCACGAGAAGGCCTCCGGTACCACACTACACGACTATTAGATACTTGGACAACGGCAACACAAGCTATCGGATCTTTTTCAAGGTTCGAACTACTAAGCTCACTGTCAAATCCTACTTCACGAACACAGTTTACACATCTGAGCACCAACTCGGCCATCAAAGTACACAAAACGGACACAAGGAGTACCGTGATACCTTGATACATAATACTCCTGGGCAGCATTAGGCTTCTGGAAGCCGCTGCAAAACCCAACTCTTCTCAAACATTTAGCAAAGTCGCCGAGCTGGCCCAACTCAAGAGCGAGTCTCCGCTCTGCCTCTTGCGGGCGGAGCTATCACCATCCATCGTGGGTGCGGAAGACCGTCTCGATCGGGGGCGCACGCCTCGCCCATATGCCAACGGCTCCCCCGTTGGAAGACTGGGTGGTCAGGCTGTTGCGGTGGATTTTGCCGCCCTCTTAAAGGCATCTGGCTCTCATGAGCCTTCTGTCTCGCCGCCTCGCCGAACCCAGCCAGCTCCAGCTTTCACTTATCAGCAACTCCCTCCCAAGATTCCGACAGCTTCACCTCGACCTGTTGCGCATGCTGCACCTCCACCACCTGTAGCTTCTGTGCAGATGTCTGGAAGGCGAGGCATGCCTCCTCATACTGGGGACCAGCCACCTGTCAAGAAGCAGAGTAAATGGTCGCCAGAGGAAGATGCACTCATCATTGAACTCAGAGGCAAGGGAATGAAGTGGGAAGATATCTCAAAGCGCTTACCTGGCCGAAGCGCGATTAGTTGCCGCCTACATTACCAGAATTACCTTGAAAGGCGGAGTGAATGGGATGAAGAGCGCAAGAATAAGCTTGCTAGGCTTTATGAAAGGTTAGTCAGGTTTATTTAATCCCATGGATTACCAACAATGGATCCGTGTTCAAACCTTGGAGCATGCACTAACACAATCACAGATTCAAGCCAGAGATGTGGGCTAAAGTGGCGGAAGAGATGGCAGTCCCATGGCGAGCAGCAGAGGCTATGCATTGGCAGCTTGGTGAAGCAGATATGGCTCGACGTGCAGGAGTCATCCCTTTCTCCTTGGCTGCAGTCAATGTCGAAGGAAACAGCAGCCATAGGAGCTCGCCGTCACGTAGCCACATTCACTCACATTCCCAGGGAAGCATGCCTCGCGATCTTGGAGTTCCATCACCACGAGTTGTGTACAACAGAGTGCCACCAATGCCCCCCGCCAGCAACCGAGCCATTATTTCCCGTCGAGATTCGATCCCACCACCGCCGCCTTTGCCTATGGGCCCTGAGCCTGCCGAAGTCCAATATGTACCAGGCCCTGGCTTGGCGCCTATTCAGAACCAGCCAACGCCTCGAAGTGCCGGTATGCTTCCTGGATTTGCTGAACTTACTGGCGGTGTTAGCCCCTACAGTACGGCTTCTGCTGTACCTAGCATAGGAGCCGCAGGCGGAATGGGCCAAGGCCCCTTGTATTCAAGTCTCGCCAGTTACTCGATTGAATCGGCCGGATCCAAGCGAAGAGCTTCCCCAGAACCGTATCAATACGAACCAAATCAACGAAGACGCATCGCATAGCTTGAACACTCAAGCAATTGTATCAAATATGTACTTGGGAGTTGGGCTATGAATATTTGTTGGCATTCCTTCAGCGACTCAACTCGCAAAGGACGGTGTTTGGGTTACAGGAAGGGTAATGATTGTACGGCTTATCACTATGGGAATGCAGAACATGTTGGTCGCCCGAAAGGGCCTGGGCACACTACCCTTTTGACCTGGAACATGCACAAGAGTTACAGCAGCGAGTCCAATCTCACGATGGAACAGGGAAATGTGCACATGATTTAATGGAAGAAAATATTGGTGGGAAAATATGGGAGTGTTTTCTTTTATTTCGATTCGTTTGATTGTCGTTTGTTATGTTACCAGTCTTTTCCTTTATTTTGCATCGATCAGAGGCGTCTGAAGGACAATGGAAGATGCTAGGCGGTTTGGAAGTCTAGCAATGGATGGAAGCATTACAGGATAGGGTCAGGGGGTGGCCCTAGAAAACTTGGAGTTGCAAGAAACGGTGTTGTTTTTTTGGTTGATGACAGCGCTTTGTCTTTACTTCCATGTCTTGTGGTATTTTTTTCAAGTTTGATAGACACATCTAGGGACACGATAGAGGAGGAACCAAAGTAGATGGATAGCCTGTACAGTTAGCATTGTTACTTGAATTCGAAAGATATCCCGAATATAATGCAAGCCCGTCAACGGGTTGACGCTTTTGCATAGTTTGACAAGCATATTGTTCATAGCAAAATCGCGGTGAATCGTGCATTTCCAGTTCATTTCGCATATCCACCATATCCAATACTTTTCCGTAACGCCTATGAGACTTTTGGCTTTCCCGCAGCTCACCGCGTTCTTGGTCTCACGACGGTCGACTACATACCACCCACCAGTTATCCTTCTCATAACCGTTCTCCACCACGATGCCTCCAGCCGCCACGACGTCTTCCTCCAACTCACCCTCTTTGTAGAGATGATAGTAGCGCTGGAACGTGCCGCCGGGCTCCTGGCCTTTTGGTTTGCGCATCACCCACGACACTAGGCGGTCTTGGTCACTGCCAGTGTCCCATCCGCGACGGCTCGACGCCTGCTCGAGAGCCCACACGTAAACCAGCACACGGCCGGTCTGGGGAGTTACGAGGTCCAGCAACTCCGCAATAGCGGTCTGTCGGCGCTCACGTGTCGACATGTGGTGCACGACAGCAATGCAGATGACAAAGTCGGCAGCAGCCTTGCGGTAAGGAAGAGCGAAGCCATCGGCAACAGCAACATCAACATCAGACACCCTGGGATCAAGCTCGGCGCCGTCTTCCCGCGGCCGACGGAGCTCAGTACGAGCAAGCTGGACGAGCGCTTGACTTCGGTCTGAGCCAAAAATGTGGACAGTCGGGTTGACACGCAGATACTTGCCGTTGCCGCAACCAACGTCCAGACCGACGCTGCCAGCAGGCTGGGAGTGGAGGAAGCTGGCAACGCGGGGCCATGGCTTGTGACGAGTAGCAGAGAAGTGAGGTGCGATGGCCTCGTAGACTGCGTGGACGTGGGTAGCCTCGTACGTCTCGGGTGCCTCTTCCACTGCAGATTGTGAGAATGACTCTGCGGGGGCTTGATCTTGAGCTCGATCATGAGCCTGAGCTTGAGCTGAGATTGGCTGATCTGTTTGTTGCCCGAGCGGTCTGTTCTCTTGATCTCCAGCCGGTGTGGCAGATGGAACGCTTGTCATGATGAGGATGATCGATGACTGTTTGCCTTCAAGTTCCGTGCAGGTTCTTTACAGGGACAAGACGTTTGTGGGCTGCAATCCTTGCCTTGTGAGACAACTCCAGGAGGGGCGTGGGATTGCTGTAAGGGTCGAGAGCTCAGACTGTCACAATTGAATTGTTGGTTGGCCCTTTGAAGTTTGTTGGCGATTCTGTATATGGCAACTACTAATTTCTCAATATCCAGGTAGTGACTGCCCTGGTCGGCTGTGGCCCGCGATTACCTTATTAGTGGAGCCATGTTTGGGCGGCTCCGTTTTGTGGCTTGAGTAGCAGTAATACTTAGGCCGGATCTTCACTCGTTTACTACAAGGTAACCACAGACATCGATGAGACGAGCGACAAAATACAAACACGACTAGGCAATATAGCTCATGCTAATATGGATATGATCCAGGTTAGGCGAACGTACGAGTCTCACCTAGCCAAATAACGCCCCGTGCGAGTGCGGGATATTGGTGACTGTGCGTCAAGTTGACAAAAAGCAATGACTCTCTGTACGTAATGATGTCTGGATGAACCTCATGTTTACGAATTACCTACTAGACTAGGTTCTGCGGTACGTACATGATGACTTGACAAGTTCAAAGTTCAAAGTTCAGACGTTAATCTCCCCCCTGTCAGATTTTGAGGCCCCTGGTCACGAACACCTCGGATCCGCTTCCAGGCCTCAAAGCTTCATTCATTTAGGGTCCCCTTGCTCGGTGTCTTGATATCGTGGACCCCACAATCTCATCTCTCTTACATGGATCACAACGCATCATATCACATCGCATCTTTCACATTCGCCATCACCCAATCCGTTCAAAGGATTATGCTAATCAGTCAGCCATGGAGCACCTTTTGGTGGCTTGTACGCCCCCTCTATTACAGCTCGCGTGTCATCCAAGGTAGCCTCGTGCTGCATGCATAACGTATCTTCAGCAGATGAGAGCGGTTCGTATCAGGGATCCGCGACATGTGGGCATGGGTGCTCCCGCTCGCTTGAAGAACAGGAACAGGCAGGGCTGCACGTCATCTCAGGTCGAGACCAAAAGACTCCGACTCTCCGACTCTTCTTTAGGAGTCAGGCCTCAAAGGATCAGCTTAGAAATTGGTGCCTTGCCTGAGCGATCCTAGCCCTCATTCACCCACCTCAGTTGCAAAAGGGGCAACATCGCGCGAAAATGTCTTACATTGCCAGGCTTCCCGTGTCCCCTAGGGCTTGGCTAAAAAAAAACCAACTATCGCACGTTTGATGATTGCTAGCAATCTAAGGGCAGCCCCCTGCCACGGATCCCGCATCTGACACGAACCGTTAATCTCACTCTCCCGCACGTAGCGCCGGGACATTTCATCCGTAACGATGCACGTAGTATGCATCTTATGCGATTCTTGTACCCAGGTCTTATTCATGATGCAGGGCGGCGGCGCTTTTTAATGCTTTGGAACATCCTTGTATATATCATATCATACGACTCTTATCTCATGGCTACTTCAGGCATTATACGTTATACCGTTCATTTCTTGCCAGTGTTGAGAGGGCTGTTGGCGTCAAATACATCAGTACTGATGAGCTCAGGGTATGTCACGTCGCCCTGCTTCAACGCACTATCCATGACTTCCATGATAGCAATACTCTCAGACCAAGGCATCGATGCGCTCTCCTTCTTTCCGTCACGCAAGCATCGTGCGCACTCGTCAGCCTCCCAGAACATACCGTGACCCCAGTTGTTACGCTTGGGGTCCGTAGGGATCGGACAGGTCACCACCTCGACCTTTCCATTGGCGTCTGACTTGATGACCTTGTATTCGGTAGGTCGGAATGCAGGACCCGTAACTTGAATCTCACCCTTGGAGCCTTGAATTCGGATCGCGGGGCCACCAGTGTAGTGGCCATCGACGTCTGTTGCGATGCGAAGTGAGGTGGTTGCAATGCCGACACTCTTGTGTTTAGGGAACTGACAGATGATACTTGTCGACTCGTCTGCGCCGGTTCGGTATTTGTTGATGGAGGCCACAACGTTAGGCGCCTCCTTATCAGCTTCAGGCTGAACATGGTAAAGAGACTGGAAAACCCAGGTCAAGGAGTAGATGCCGAGATCGAGGAGTGCGCCACCTGCAAGATCGGGGTTGACCATGCGGTTCGAGTCGGGGAACTCGAGGTCGCCGTTGTCTGTGTTTTTGTTGAATGAAAGATCGGCTGTTGGGATGAGTTAATAATCGCTGCGTTACGAAGCGCCAGAGGAACTGAACGGGAGGATACTTACCAAAAGTTCTATAGACATTACCGATGGCTCCAGACTGGATCAACTCTCGCACCTTGATGCTAAGAGGGAAATATCGTGTCCAGACAGCCTCCATGAAGAAAAGGTTCTTTGACTTGGCAACCTCATACAACTTCTTAGTCTGCGCCGCAGTCACGGTAAGGGCCTTTTCACAGAGAACATTCTTTCCAGCCTCAAGTGCCAGCATGGCGTTCTGGAAATGATGACTGTGAGGGGTAGCGACATAGATGATTTCGACGTTAGGGTCAGCGACAAGCTCAGCATATGAGCCGTAGGTGGCAGCTGAAGAAGGGCCATCGATCTTCTTGATGAAATCGCGCGCTCGGTCAACGGAGCTGGAAGAAGCGACTGCAACGATCTCGTGCTGGACGTCGTTGACTTCGCGTGAAGCAGGATCTGTGAGAAGATCCTTGGTGAAGCCTGATGGTGATGATTAGACTACCTAGCGTTTTGTGATATGAGGTGGCAACTCACATTCAGCGATGCCACCAGTGGCCAAGATTCCCCATTTAGCAGTGTAAGGAGCCATGATTATTATAATCTTCCACTATATTGTATGAAGCTCGTAATTCAGGCACAAAAGATACTTGAGAAATAGATGAAAAGTGAAGATTGGATCTTTTCCATATGCACCCTTTGTAGGTAGTGACGTGACTTTATCCTGGTGAGCTCCAACCCCCTCAGAGCTATGGCGGGGCAGCAACAACACCTAATCCAATGATGTTGATAATTGATTGTGGAGGAGAGAGCTACGGAATTGCTTCACTTGGCATATCCGGCAATAAGGCCCGGTCTCCCGTTTCTTAGCCTAAACAGTTCCGGAGGAACTTGTCCTTTTCTTTTTCTCTCAAATAAACGAATCAAGAACTTTAGATCTTCTGATTTCCTAACTTGATATGACCAGTGAATGTCTTGTTGCGTTGTTTACAAGAGTCAACCCCACGAGAACCCCGCGCTAATATGCGAGGGGATAAAGCTGCGTTGACATCGTCATTCACTTATATTGAGACCTCTATTCCCGTGTCATTTCCAGCCTATTATAGCTCAGTATCAAATCCAAATGATGGCTTTCTTGGAGGTGAATAAACGTTTCTCATAGATAAAGCGTTAGTCGTAGTTCGTCAAGTATATTTGTCAATCAGTTGGATCAGATGAAACAATTCGATTAAGGAATCGTTAGATCTTCGCGTGGGGGACATTATCACTGAAACCCACTGATTGGCTGCCTCGCGATATGTTGGTCGTTGTAATTGACGCCATATGCAGCCTGTTTGAGGCTCAACATGTCGTAACCAACAACACCACTGGATAACCTTCATCTTCACCTACCATCACCATCCATACAACGTCTTGAAAATTATTCATTCTATTGCCAACAATACAGTGAGAATTGATTTGTCCACCACCCGGCTAATTTATAGTGGTATTATTCACCATGGCCGCCAAACTAGCAAAGGATCTCACCCTGAAGGGCTCATCCACTGCTATGCCAAAACTTGTCTATGGCACAGCATGGAAGAAGGAAAAGTCAGCAGACCTTGTTTATACTGCTCTGAGACATGGCTTCCGTGGTGTTGATACTGCAGGTCAGCCCAAACATTACAATGAGAAAGGTGTAGGACAAGGTGTCCAAAGAGCTATCAAGGACGGCATCATCAAGCGCGAAGGACTGTTTGTGAGTTTCCACATCTCATGCGCACTCGGATAAACAACCAACTGACTTTGCCAGCTCCAAACTAAATTCTCGCCTCCAGGTAACCAAGCTGAAAACGCACCTTATGATTTTGACGCACCGCTTGTGGATCAGGTTCACCAGTCTGTACAGTCCTCATTAAAGTACTTCGCCATCGAGGGCGAGGAGCCCTATTTTGACAGCGTGCTCCTGCACAGTCCCCTGAGAACTATAGAGGACACCATCACGGCATGGAAGACTCTTGAGACCTACGTGCCCCACAAGATCCGTAACTTAGGCATCTCCAACACCACGCTTCCCATTCTCAAAGCGCTTAACGATGCAGTCACTGTTAAACCTAGCGTCGTCCAGAATCGGTTCTACCCGGATACGCGCTTCGAGGTAGAACTCAGAGCTTATTGTCGACAGCAAAATATCGCATTCCAGTCTTTCTGGACGCTCAGTGCCAACCCGAGACTAGCTGCTAGTAAGCCGGTTAAAATCATCGCAGAGAAGGCTGGTGTTGATCCTGTGGCGGCGTATTATGCTCTTGTCTTGGGTCTTGACGGAGTGACGGTTCTGGATGGGACGACGACGGAGAGTCACATGAAGGATGATCTCGAAGGGATTGAGAAGATTGCTGCTTGGGCGGAGGAGAGTGGCGCAGATGAGTGGACTTCTGCTTTGACTGAGTTTAAGCAAAGTGTTGGGGATGTTTGAGAGTTTCGTTGGTTAGGGGACTTGTGATATTTCCTAAGGGTGCGTCGAAGGAACGAAAAGGAGTACCCTACACCTGAAAGACGCATTTCTACGTCCTCGGCCCGCGTGTAACCATAGGGTCTTATGAAGCTGTCACTGAATGGGAGGACGTACAAGCCGGAATCCGTGCATATTTCCCCCCAAGTCTTTGACTTGAGTACGAAGAATTACTATATTCTGACCCCACACAAAGTAACCCTACTATACAGCATCACGTTGTGACACAAGAGTCCATTATGTTGAGCACAACTTCCCTGAAAGTTAATGTACCTATCGGGTACTTCTTGAGTGCTGCGGCTGTAGGCATCTTAGTCATGATGGAACTGGATGCCTGCTTCACCAATAGTCGACGGGATAGGTACCAGAGATCACGTTCATCTACAATGCTACAATCAGGCAGGCCTTTTTTGTTCCCTTGTCTTGCTTTTTTTCTGTTGAATCTCTCCATAACTTAAACTGCCAACCGAGTAAATATGGAAACACCTATGCTTACGGATCTATAGCTCCTGCTCTCTGGAGCGTGTTCGGATCATCTGTTCCTTCCTTCTTTAACTTCGAGCCCCTCTTTCTTCCTTCCCACCTCTAGGTCTTGAACATTTATTGCTTTGGGGTGTCGGTAGGCAAGACGCTTTTCAACTTTCATCACCTAATTGGCGTCCATTCGTGTCGCCTGCTACCCTCTTTCATTTTATAAACAAACATAGAATTCCGAAACCATCCTCACACCTTTCTATCTATATCGCCGCAAGCCCCCAACTGTTCAGATCAGCAATGCCCCCAATCAATGATGACAAAAGGACGATAGGTATCATCATTCCTTTGCCCGAAATAAGGGCCAAGAGCCCACAGTATAAGAAGATCAAGATCATTACTCCAATGTCCACGCAAAGCCCAGAACTGCGAACAGATACAAAGTGTAAGAGAAGGAAGAAGAAGGGTAACAACTGGACTCGAAAGAAGCATGCTCTACGTTCACCAACCAGATCCTCTGGTTTATCGCCCGCATCCTCTCCGGAAATCAAGCAAGAAGAGTATGGGAATCACGGAGGCTTCGACGTGAAAGCATCAGAGGCACTGGGAAATGTATACGCAGGTAAGTGTCGAAAGATTGTCAGCCGACATGCATTGCTTTGCCAGTGACAGCAACTGGCGCACTGCCCGTCAAATGTCTATGACTTGATTCACATTCGAATTTTTGCAGTAACTGCACTCTGATACCTTCATCTTTATTCTCGCCCTCTCTCTGCAATTCTCCCCCTTATCATCAGTCCGAGCGAGATCAACCCCTCCCTCGATGGTATTCTCTTCATTCTTCCTTCACACAAGTATTAGCACAATTCAAGCGTGGGTGCTTAATTTATCGAGCGCTCGTAACCTACTGACATTCTATGTGACAGATCTGAATATGGATATTCGTCGAGCCGCCGTTGAGCGAGACTTTGGCCTCCGGCCTGGCAGAAGCGGTACTACCCACTATTCCAGCAATACTTTACATTTTCTAACCTTTACCTTTAGGCCTAGGCATACTGGCCAGACCTCAGTTACCTACTAAGAGCATTGAAGAGGCCGAACCTGTGTCATCTGAAGAAAGCCCATCTCCAAACACGACTGAAATCCCCCAAATCACGCCCAGAAAAGCAGTTCGCTCCATTTTGCCGACGCCAGAAACCCCGGAACATGATCGCTCGTCAAGTCCCTCTCCTGACAACCACCATAAGAAACCTATCCCTTCCCCAAACAGCAATCCGGCCAAGAGACGTCGTAGTAACGAGTCCCACACGAGTGACGGAAGTATTGTTCTGCCTCCTCACTTTCCACCAAATCCTGTTTCTCGGCCTGATCGGGCAGCGGATATCTTTTGGCGCAATGCTTGCATGGAAGTTCAACACCCCGATGGAACTGTCTATGCGTCCGAAGTCATCAGTAGGCTCATGACTAGAAAGGGAGGGATCGCGTGCAGTTGGCCAAGACTAGAAGAGGGCTTAGAAGCAATCGAAAGGATGGGAAAGGACATAATTGACACTGCTGAGATCTTGCGTCGACATGGGGAAGAGGAAGCGATTGCCAGAGCCAAAGAGGAACGCCGCCTGGCCAACAAGCGTCGATACAGACCTCGTGGCCAGATCGACAAAGAGAGATCTGAGCGACGAGCGGCTCTGGCTGCGCAAAAGGCCCAAGAATTGGAGAATGAGGGCGCAAATGATACCCCTCGAGAGGACAGTGTAGATGATACTGGGGAGAACCCAGCGAAGAAGGCCAAGCTAGGCACCAACGTCTGAAGCAATTTTGGAGGAGCAAGCTACAAATGCAGGAACATAAGCGCAGCGGTTGACTGGAATCTAAGGAGCTGCAAGCCGAGGTATTTGAGGGAAAGCAAATGGAACTGACGGCCTACAAACAGCAGCGTATAGCAATTGACTCCTAACACGCCTTTTTGTTTTATATTCTATCATATTCTTTATTTTTGATGCGCCTTCCCGATATCCTTTGCAAATGTGTTTGCGACAATAAAGGGGAAGCAGGCTGTCGCCTCCATGTAGACCTTGACATTGTCCGCCCCGATCTTGATTTTACCCCAGGAAACAGCTTCGTCTGGTCGAGCACCCGCATCACTGCCGTCGAACTCTTGTGCTGTGTTGATGTAGACAGCTGATTCAGCGCCGTTGCGCATCAAGCATGCGTTGGCAATGTGGTGCTTGACGATGCCACCTCCGAGAATGATCATACCAGCTCGCTTGGCTCGAACAGCAATCGTGTTGATGCGGCGGATATCCTCGACCAAATCGATCTTCAACTGTTGAGGCGAGGACTTGAAAGTGTGGAAGTAGAGCATGTCACCCAGACTGCCATCAGTGATGGCGGGGCAAAACACTGGGATGTTGTTCTTATATGCCCAGTAATAGACGGACCGCTCGTCATTGATCTCCTTGCCTAAGCGGTGAATTACCTTGGATGGTGTCCAGTTGATTTCCTCTTCGGTACCCTTGCTAGCCTCTTGCTCCTCGAGCATCTTGTCGAGGATAGGGACGACCCAGTCCTCGAAGGCGCAGTAGTTGGCATTTGGAACCACGAGATTTCCGATTCGGTTTAGACCCTTGCGACGGAGGTCGGCTCCAGGGGTGCTGAAAGAACCAACGTAGGTATCGCCAAGACACTTGATAAAATCTTCCTCAATACCGCCAGCAGTGGTGACGATGCATGAGACATGGTTGTGCTCAACGAGCCAGCGCAAAACGCCTCGAAGACCCGAAGAGATGAGGTTGGAAGTATAGCCTAGGAAAATGGTGGTCTTGTCACCAGTCTCAGGGTCCTTCCAAGCACGCTATAAAATGTTAGCCAGCCTGGCTCTTGGCTATGTTAGAAGACCCCAGTATAGGGTCTTTTGAGTGGAGTGCAGCGCACCATGTCGTTGATGATCCTCACAGCTTCACACATTGAAGACGCTTGGAACCCCATGTGGCGCATGCCCTCGAAGAGATCCTCTGCAGTGATGGGACCCTTGAGCTTATTGAAGTCCAGCTCCTCAACCTTCTGGGCATCCTTGGGCATCTCCTCGGATTTGACAAGGACAGCCTCTGTGGCCGCTGAGGGCGGAGCATCAGAGTTGGAGGCCATCGTGATGAAGTTGTGGGGTTTGAGTTGTGAGTCGTAAGTTCCAAGTCGTAAGATATAAAATATTGATAACCAAAGAATTGGTAGAAAGAGGCTTAGTAAAGATTTGGCCGAGCACTTGGTTCGTCCCGGAGTTTAAGCAAGATAACCGATAGGCAGAGAATATGCTTAAAATATATCTTCAATCATGAAGTCTTGGTTTTGCCTCCAAATCTTTGTCCGGCCGTTTAACTATATTTTTCAAGATTTCTTCCGTGCCGGCTCTCGGCTCCGCATTGGACAGTAATCGGCGGGGTCCATTCGGAGCGGAAAAGAGGCGTGCATGTATCGCTCCACAACCGATTCTGTCCATTCAGGGTCTAGCGTCTCGCGGCAATTCTGACCCAAGCCCCCTTGAAAGATGGAACTGTAAAGGGAAAGGGCACCCTTTCATGCCCGCCTTCTCATCCACCACTAAGCGCCACGCGACAGTGTGTCCATCCCAATTTGCAGGAGCAATGGGGGTCCTGTCGCTTACGCTAAGGCCACGAACTGAGGCTGCACGCTTGAGGCTTGTCCTGTCCCCGATCCTGCAAACCTTCATCAACCTGCATTCATCCATCATCGCAAGAGGCACCGCCGCCCTTACGGTGCAACCACATTTTCATCGCCCATTAATTGCCGCACCTTTAATATTCCGATACCATATCGCCAATACGTTATACGCCTGTTTCGACTTTTCGTTTGATACCCCAGTCAACGGTTCAATCCAACTACTTTCGTGATCAAGACGCGACCGATAACGACATATCGAATTCAGAGTTCAGCCGCTACCTCGATAAAGCAGTTTACACCAGCAAAAAGACTTTCGGCATCTAGAATTGCCAACGAGATTTTAACGAATAATAGATTGCATTTTGCGTTTCGGGTGCATGGGCTGCATACCATAATTATCGGTTCCTTCGGGTTTCGCACGGCCTTTGAAAAATGTAAGTTATGACTTCTACATCTCACTGCCCCTGGATTTCATAGAATGCGTAAAAAGCATTGCCAACAATACCGCGAAACGAGACGCCGATGCCGTTCGCCCTCTTGGCAACCTCGTGTTTGCTGACTATCTCCATCGTCCAGGGCCTCGAGATACTCACGTTATGAACGATCCAGATCGCCGCGTGATCGTTCGCCTGACCGATTTGACAGAGGCGCACAATATGCCGACGGAGACAGGCGTCGACCTTCTGAAGCCCGAGCAGGCAATGGTGGCTTCCCGCCAGGTCGCGACTTTGGCGACCCATTACGGCGCGAGCCCCCTCGCGGCCCAAAAGCCTTGATCGATGCGCCTAGTGGACCCCGTGGCGGAGGATTTGGAGGGGATTTCAGAGGAGGTCGGGGTCGGGGGCGCGGTCGTGGATGGTCTTCGAGAGACGATAGTCGAGACCGGGGTCGAGACAGGGACATGGACTTTCGTGATCGTTATCGCGATGACCGAAGTCGTGAGCGCGATCGTGACAGGGACTGGCGCGAGCCTCGAGACTTCCGGTCACGTCGTTCTCCCATCGGTCGCGCAAGATCGCCTACACGAGATTTCCGAGACAGAGACCGCGATGGACCTTTGGGCGTAGACGCAGATAGGTCTCGTCGCGGCTCTCGAGATGGAGGACCACCTTCCGCAGGATCATCGTCATCTGATCCCCAATTTAACATGGCGCCTTATGCTCGTGGTGGAGGTTTTCACCGAGGACGTGGGCGAGGAAGAGGAGATTGGTCTTCAGAAAGAGGTCGTGGAAGAGGACCATATATTGACGATAGAGGCGATCGCTACCCACGAAGTCGGTCTCAAGAGGGTCGATGGGGCAGAGACCGTGATGAAAGAGATCGCATGGACCGTATGGATCGTTATGCTGACCCAGATGCCCGACACAATATCCGAGACGAACGTGGAGATCCTCGAGATCGTGAATTGTTCAGGAACAAGTTGGAAGCTCGCGCCAATGCTGGCCACGACTCAGGACTCTCTAGTAAGGAGGTATCGCCGCCGCCTCCTGTTGCGCCAATCGCTCCCGCCTTTGGATCTTCGGCTAGCCGAGGACTGAGTATAGGAGAAGGATATGTTCCTGCCAGCGCCGCCACGAAAATACCACCTACCGCGCCCCGGGCTTTTGGTGATCGCCCTCCATCTGCTGGGCACGATCCAGGTATGCCTCCCATTGGCATGGGTAAGACGATGATTCACGAGGGTCCCTCAATTCCCGTTGGCCCCCGAGCCCAGCAACCTCCCCCACCAAGACCCTCCAGCAAGCAATGGATCAACCCAAACCTCAAGAAGGCACCTGATTCGCCAAAGATGATGAGATCTCCGAGTTTTGTACAGCAGCGACCGGCTTTGCGACGTGGTAGTTCGCAGTACGATCATTATAACGAGGATGATAGGCGACCGCGTAGTAGCGATGCAAAGTCAGAAACTCATTACGACAATCGGGCTCGGTCCAATTACAGCGCCGAGCCAGGAGAAATCACTGTCAAGTCAGAGCGGGAATCTCAATCTGCAAGAGCATCAATCGACAGAGACACACGACCTACTAATGCTTCTAGGCGGGATTCTTATCGCTCTGGCCCATCGCCTACCATGGAGAACATGCCTAGATTCGGCCAAGTACCCGAAGACCGCACAAGAGACATGAGAGAACCTCCAAAAGAAGCGCCGAGGCGGAAACGTGTTCGACCAGATCTCAAGGTGGTCAGGTTTGAAGTGCCCCCTAAGCCAGCGCCTGTGGAACAGAACTCGGAATCCGATGACGACGACGAC
>JABFFG010000438.1:0-22150 GCA_013623685.1 Fusarium transvaalense
TCTTTATAATTACTAATGGAGTTAGTAGTAAAGCTGTATTAAATCCTATTAAGTAAACTATACAGTCGATCCTTAAATCGAAGAATTAGACCATATTGTAATGTGACTTACGTAATAATTCCAACCGCTAAGCGGAATAAGAATCCTAAATATGAGTTATCGTAGTGATAATAACTCCAGGCTTTAATGCTTGACTTGTCTCTGCTCGTTTAGCAGGACAAGTAAGTCCACCGCTATCATTCGCACGGCCTCATTCAAGGGAGGGGATATTTACAGTAACGGCTGCCACAAAGCATTCTTTTCTCGGATCCCTTCAGCTTGATTGGTGCTGGACAGAATCAAATTACCAGGACCTGGAGTACTGGTAGCAGTTTCTTAACAATTTAAGGTTTACCTTTCAACATGCACAGTATAGCTGTGCCACTTGCTTATCACCTGCGTTACATACTAAGGCTTTTTCCCTTATTGCCAAGAGATACTACCACAACATAGAAGCAAATGGCCCATCAGTCTGACACAACACCATACCAAATCAGACCCATGACGGCTCCCGTACCGATTGCCCCGGGCGGACTCACCCGAAACCAATAGCCACTGACATAGCTTGTGGCCGTCACAACGACCCACCAAGGATCCACAGCCAGGCTGGTGCCGTGCTGGAAACCTTCATCGATATGACCGATCTGCCAAAGACGGAATACCGCAGTATAGATGAGGCCAACGGCAGCCGCATTGACTCCTCTGAGAGACGACTTGACCCATCTCCACCCACGTATCGCACTCCAGACACCCTAGGTCAGGCCTGATCTACACGTTCAGATCTTATAAGCGGGAGTGCCTAGCGACTATTATTCCTATTCGTTTTAGAGGAACTAATTTTGCGTGATACTCAGCTCCAGGCAATTGTCTCTCCAGGTAAATTGTTAGTTGGTATTGATATTACGATAAAGTCTAGAAAGTATAGCTTAGCCAGAATGACTGACCGGACTCGAACCATTCTCACTGTCAAAAGATGCTGACATATTAGCATTAGGTTCTGACTAGATCAACAACAATCATATGAACCGCAATGATGCTGTAGCAAGATTGTAATTTCTGTTGTCTAATACCTTTGTAAATGGCTGTGTAGCCACTACCAAAACATGAGAGATGTGTCCCTTTATCCAATCGCACTTTTACAAAAAGAAAGTCAGACTTGAGGATAGGAGACCTTCGGATATAGAGAGCGAGAGTGGACACGCAGATATCGATACTAGCTTTGCATTCCCACGGGGAGCTGCCTTCATGACGGTTCCTGTTGTTCGCGGCGCCTTTTGGTTTGTGCTTACTTTTCTCCTCATCTTCTTGATACCTAGTTTCTTGCAGGGCCGTCACGCCCGCGAACAGATCCGCCCGGCCAAAATCGCTCCAACAGCTTACCTCGACGGCATGCGCGGCTTAGCTGCCCTCTTTGTCTACATTTGTCACTACTCCTCCCAGGCATTTGATACCGGTGTGGGCTGCGGCTGCGATGAGACCAACTACCACTTCCTCAAGCTGCTATTCGTTCGCCTCTTCTACCAGGGGGCTCCAACAGTTAGGCCTTCTCTGTTATCTCGGGCTATGCTTTATCATACCGCCCTTCTAAACTAATTCAGAGTCATTCTTACACTCAGCTTCTCAATACTATGAGTTCTCTAGTTTTCCGCCGCGGTATCCGCCTATATCTACGTACTGCCATCTCAACAGTAATCATCATTAGTCTTTTACGTCTCGGAGCCTATGAGACGACCCGTGAGTTTGCCAGTGACAGGAAGTACATAACGAACTTGGTTGTGGTCCATCCCCCCCGGATGGAGTCGGCGTATGAGCAATGGAGTACTTTGGCGTGGCTGGCTCTCTACGTATTTGACTGGAATAAAACACCTGGACCTATAAGTAAGTCGCTGCATTCCGACAAGTTTAGGTCAGGAAGATTCTTGTTTGCAAACCACGTGTCTTTACAGAATATAATGGACACCTATGGACAGTTCCTATCGAATTTCGTTGCTCTCTCTTTCTATTCCTAACTATCCTCAGAACCGCTCGCCTTCAGACTAGATGGCGATTCCTTACTGTCAGCGGAATCATTTGGATCGCATACCGAAACTGTAGTTGGGAGCTCTTGCTCTTCTTCTGCGGCATGCTACTAGCCGAGCTCGACCACATCCGTAATGCCCACATCCCGCCTGCGCCCTTACTGGGCGAGGAGCTGGAGCCATCTTCGCCGCCATCACTCTGGGATCGAGTGGTGCCCTGGCTCTGGACCCCACTTAGCACCCTTGGTCTCTACTTTATGTGCCGGCCTGACTCTCGTGGTGAGGTTACGCCTGGCTGGATCTACCTTTCGTCCTTGACCCCCGAGTGGTGAACAGAAGCCCAATACCGCTCCTGGCAGTCAATTGGTGCTGTGATTTTCATCCTTGCTGTAGGCCACTGCCCTGACTGGCAGCGATTCTTCAATACTGTAATTATTCAGTACTTAGGTAAGATTTCATATGCCCTCTACCTTATGCATGGCCCTGTTATACATGCTATAGGTTTTAACTGGGAGAAGTGGGCCTATAGTCTTACTGGAGTGGAAGGTGGGTGGTACAACACTGGGTTAATTCTAGGTGCTGTTCTTTGTATCCTGACAGTCGTGTGGTGAGCGGATGTCTTCTGGAGGGCTGTTGATATTGCGACTGTTAAGTTTGTTAAGTGGGTTGAAGGCAAGCTTATCGTCCAGGGTTAGGTGGGATTGAGGTGTGGGTTGAAGCTGATTCCTAGTCCCTATTGTTAAACACGATGGGTTATGTAATTGTGAATATATTGATTAAATTGCTTAGTCTATCTGGATATTTCTCTGCTTTTAGGTAAAGCAATTTAATCTAAGCCTATTTAAGTCTCCTTGTATTATATACTATGACCTTTCCTTATTTTACGGCTTGTTTAAGTAAAAAGCCTTACTTATAAATATACTACCCTTTAGTATGAAGAAGCTTCAGTTTAATAACAAGTCTGTCTCTCTTTCTATTTAGCTTTTTAAAATAATGCACTAAGCTCTTGATAGGTTAGTTACTCTATACTTCTGAAAATAGTTCAATATACTAACTGCTAAAATCTAAGTTATTATAATACAATAGTAAGACTAACAACTTACTAAATAAATAGACTAACAAAGAATGAAATCTTATTAACATATAAGTAAAATAAACTTAAAGGCCCTAATGTATACTTATATCTTATGCTAATAAGTTTTATTGTAGATTTAGTATCTAGTTGAAGTTAGTACATCAGTCTCTTCTAAAATTCAAATTACCTCTGTATTAAGTTACCAGTTATTGCAGTAGAAATCCATTTTATATACTTGACCTTGGAACTCCGGTAGAAGAACTGACTCTTGCGGCTCCAGTGGAAGGGCTACTTCTCTATCCTTGTATAATAGCGATCAAACGGTTTAGGATACTGAACTCCAACTTGAGTTTGATGCTATATGTAAGAGCTTTATAGCTGGTCTGGAGGCTGTACAAATTGGCATACTTAAATGTAAGGATAGTTATGTTAAGGATAATAACTAAAATGCTTATGCCAATTAGATATTGCATTATATCTCTATACCTATTACATCTGGTAATAGCGGTAATCTATAGGAAGTTTATTATTATAAGAATATAAAGGCCTGATATAACTAACTCTTGAAGGAAGAAGATTGTTACTTGGACCTTTTTCTATACTAAATATGTATTAATGAAAGGGCCTGGGTTAAATAAATTGGAGCTATAAACCAGAATGGTTATCAGTACGTAACAAATAACCGCATTAATATAGATTGCAATAAGAATAGCCCAAAGAATCCTCAGATGCCGCAGGATAAGGTATAGTTGCAAGTGTAGGACTATAGACTGCCCTATTACTATTGGCCACCACCCTACAACTATTAGTATAACGTATATATATAGATTAATCTCTGGCCGAAAGTTCTTAAGGATGAAACCGATAGTATATAGAAGTATATCCTATATAGCGGCAATAAAGCTCTAGAAATATAGCCTACCCTATCTCTAGAAGGTAATTAAGATATAGTAGTTAACTTTAATAAAAGTATATATTGTAATAGCTAAGAAATAAGTAACTATGAAGGCCTTTAGTTTAGTAAGAAGGGCTTTTTAGGCCTAAAGACTATTACTTCTTAATATTATTATCAAAATATACTAAAAAAAAAGGTAAGGTATTTAGATAGGTCCTGGGGCTAAATATACCAAGTACTATCAATAGCTGCATTGCTTTTAAGCCGGATTGGATAAGTATTGAGACAAGGTAGTAACTGCCGAGCGAAGTGTTGAGCTAGGCTATAATGCCTGCTTAGTATTGTTTTTAATTAGGAGGGTAAACTAGATAAGTTATAGTATAGCAATTGTAATAATAATTTACTATAAATGCCGTTTGTCAATATCTAGGAGTATATTGTTATATCCTTATATAGGCGGGGTACTGATGAGGAAAAGCCACTTGGGCTAGCTTAGAAGCATGAACTAATGACACTCATGCGAATGGCTATCGCTTGTAACGTTACGAATCTCTAATTCGTCACACAAGTAGTGTTTTGTCCCAAGTTACTGGCAAGCTTTTGAAAAGCGCATCTGATTTAGCTTGAGCAGTTGCGAAATTTAGTTGAATTCTCTGCTTCGAGCCGTGGTCGTGAACAGGACTGGGTAGTAAGACATATACGAGATCGTTAGAGAAGCGAGCGTTCAATGGATTTTCATTCGAATTATATCTTGAAGCAATTTTAAATGTGTATAATTACACCTAATGTATACAGTAAGCGAGCGAAACAGCGAACTGTGCAGCTAGAAATAGCCTACCCTAAAGTATTTAAAGTTTTCATAAATAGTTAAGATTAACTCTCTTGTAAAGGTTTTCCTCAGTATCTGCTGTTAGCGTCCTGTTAGGGCTGAAAATTTTTACATGTTAAAATAGCACTAAAGATAGGTATTGTTAAACCGACACAAGGAGGTTTAGCATTGTGTTCCCTAGAATCAGGCTGCAATCAAGGCAAGACTGGGTCACCTGATACAAGCATACCTAGAATAGACTAGCTCACTGTAAAACCTGAAAATGGTGATGCAATTATATAGCAAATCAATCAACAGACACAATTCGGTTCAGCAGATATAGATAGTTAACTATGCGCAGAGCTTGTACGTTTCAAGTTGAAACATCCGTTATTTTTCCCTTCCAGAAGTGTGTTTATTTGAAATACAGGAGATGATGTATTAGGAAAAAAGTTGTATATTTAGGTAATACTGCAACTCCAACCAAATGTATCCGTCTAATCACCCCCAAATGCCTATCAATAACCCCTGATTCAGGCGAACCTGATCAAGACCAGTCACCGTCGTCAACACTATTCTCTCCCCGCGCAGCCACGTCGTGCATCTCCTGGACTGTCCACAACTTGGATATATGACCTGGAGGATAGTTTGTGTTTTCAAAAGGGCTGCCGCTGAGGATGTGGTTGGTACATCTACCATACATCTCATCAGCGTACTGCTCAGGATCGTGTTTAAAACTCCACGAGCTGACCATGGGAAAGGTAGGACGCGTCCCCTCCGGCGCTGGCTTCCAGGTGGTCTCGTAATACTGTTGACGGTTCTTGAAACCAGTTTTCTGTGCACAAGTAACCCTCTTGAATCTGGGTCATCAAGTTAGTATCAGCATCGTTAATGATGTCAGATATCTCAACATACCTCAACTTGTTATGCACCTTGACAGCAAGAGGCAAGTTGTCCTTACCACCAAGATGAAGACATGCAGCCAAAGAGAAGGCATCTTCCATAGCCATGGTGGCGCCGCTAGCCGAGGTTGGGAGAAAAGCATGCGCGGCATCGCCAATTTGGACAACCCTGCCGTGTGGTGAGGCCCATGTTTCATAAGGATCGCGCCACAGAAGTTTGTAATCGACAGCCCCCATCTCAGGAGTAGCCTTAATCAGTTCAGTTACCCAAGGGACCCAGCCTTCGACGTACTTCAATGCCACCTTAGGATCCACTGCGGGTGCACGATCCGTACCCTCAGGGTCATTGTCCTACACAACATAATTAGATCAGGTATCGTGCTGCTGTATTGGTGACATACCTTGTGTGTAAGCATCCACGACACGTTGTCGCCGCTACATCCAGTAATGATGTGTGCGCCTGGTCCTACGGCGCCTTTGGTGGAGGAACGATCCTCGAGGAACTCCTTAAGGAAAGGGTTCTAGCTGACTCTTTCCGCCGGGTAAGTTGCGCGCAACATGGAAAAGCCAGAGCTTACTGGCAGATCTCTTTTTCCTTTGATGACAACGCCGGATCGAGAGCCAACGCCGTCAGCAGCAACCACAAGATCAGCAGTGATCTTAGCTCCAGTATCGAGCACGACTCCACCCTTGTCGGGATTCTCGAAATAATCCATTACTCGGGCGCTGAGACGAACATCGATACCCAGATGCATTGCGTACTGCAAAAGCGTAGTGTGAAAGCTCGAACGAATTGTGCTGAGGCCGAATGTAACAGCGCCGACAAATTGACCCTCTTTGGTGAACATTTCTCCAATTTGAGGTATGCGCTGTTGTCGGCAAGCATCTAAGAAGCCAGGCCATTCCTTAGGTGTCCTCAGTGCAGAAGATTGAACGGCGATGAAATCTCCTATGCATCATATAAGCTTTGTACTTTAATTCAGTCATATCGATCATCCTACCATAGTCATTGAAGTGAGGTCGCCTGTCAATGACACAAATGTCGTGGCCCTTTCGGTGTGCTTCGATAGCAAAGCTGAGACCCGCAATGCCAGCTCCTGCAACAAGTGTGCTGATACCAGTGGGAGGATATCGGCTGAAGATAGGCGTATCTTCGAAGGGGTTGTTGTCAACTGTCATGTTGAAAGAGGGATGTTGATGGATGTTGATGGCGTTGCAGTGTTGATGAGACTGATTGCTCTGCTAACCAAACTGAGAAATATGGCTGGCTCATCACGCCTTTTAAGTTCGGAAAAGACATGATGTTCACATTCTTGTGGTCTATTAAGTTGGCTGATGGTGAGATCGATCATCCCTGGAAATAGATCAGCAGGGGATGGCATAGATCACTTCATCAACCAATCAATCCCCTGCTGATCTATTTCCCAGGGTGATACATTTCACCGTGAGTCAACCAGGTGGGTAACAGAATGATCTACACTCCAAAGCACTCTCTACATACTAGAGGGGATAATGATGACAGAACTACTTGAGCACTCCCAGGCTGATATCAAGTGCTGCTAGCCACCTACTTTTGTCAATGTTTTTGAAGTGGGGATTATTCGCTTACCACCGCGTCAACTTCTTCAGACGGACTCGGGTGCAAATTGAACCTCCGAAGAATACATAGTGGATATTATGATTATAATGTTGTTGGTGATGATCGGTAGCCAGAGCAAGGTTCCATCGGGGACTTTGCAAATCCCGAATCCGTGGCACCAGTGCACGAGCTCAAAGCGGTGGTTTGAATCAATGCGTAACATTTTGAGTGCACCAAGTGGAATCTTACATAAGCGGCACGGACAATGTAATTGATGCGTTAATGTCATATAGATATCGTGTTATATGTAAAAAGTGATACAAGGACGGGTTTCAAGTCATGGTGCAGAGTCCGAACGATCAAGTATTAGTCTACATGTATCAACGTTAAGATGCTCCGCCTCGCGTTGCAAAGCGAGTTGTGGCGTGACAGCAAGCAATCAATGGTATGTATGAGGCTTGCTAGCTTCGTAGGCAACCTTGCTTCTGTGGCTTGTCGAAGTTTTAAAACTATAATTCAATCCCTAAACGTTTATCCAGCGTCTACTTTGCCTGCAGATGGCAAGGGTTAGCTGCGAATAGGAGGCTGGTCTTGACCTTGCCACCTACTTATAGATACAGATGCGAATACATCAAATGGGCTACGCAGATAGGTTTCTCCATGTAGCTGCAAACCACGCTGAGGGCCTGATAATATACTGATGACCTTAGAAGCAGGCATATCTGTTAATGGGATACCTTTTTGTTTTTGCGGGCTCTTGCAGCGTACCAATCTAATAGTCTTTCAAAAGGTTGGTTGTATAAGTAGAGTCGCAGTTATGGCACCCACACTTACTCGTTACACGTACACGTAAAGGCTAGTACAGCATTAGGATATCAGAATGGTTACGACAACTAGATATGATCAAGCTCCTCATGCTGGACATATTCGATAATTTTAGCGAAAGAAAACTTGGAGGGCAGATATCCGGCTCTAGATCTATTATAAATATCAAGTAGTTAAGCCTAATAACTAGCGTGGATTTCACTTTAACTATCTACCGGCTTGTATAAAGCTTGAACTTAACCTTCAACCCTAGGTGCCCATAGTTGTAGGAGCCTTTGTAAATTTTATCCCATAGCCTTTAACAGCAATTACTTCTCAGCAGCTTCTGTATTCTCACTCTGCATTAGACGTTGCGTAGCAGTCTCGGTAGTGTGGAATCGCCAAGCCTTGATCTTACGCTCAAAGAGCTCGTCAAGCTCAGCGGGCGATCGACTAGAAACGAATCAGTTTTTTTCAGGACTTAAGGTAATCAATGCGACATACCGAGCAGTCTCAGGAACCAACAGCCATGTACCAATGACCCATGGAAGACCGACGCCAGCGTAGAAAAAGCCAGTTTTGAGCTTCCAATCCCACTTATTGGCATTGATCATATATGGTGTGAGAACAGACATGATGAGGCCAGTAACGGAGTTGGCAGAGGCCGCAAAGCCAGACGTATATGGTCGAAGTCGTTGCGAGGATATTTCGCCAATGTAGCCCCAGCCCGCAGCTCCATTGGCCGAGATACCAATGTCTAGAGAAACACAAGTTAGCTTATTATAGTTCTTGGCGATAGATCATAAAGGACTCACTCCAGAAACACGCAAACAACACAAACACATAGGTGCTTGCACCACTTTGGGGAGCAACTCCTATAATACCAACGATCAGGCAAGAGACCCACATCAAGGACGTAGCGCAGCAGGCCATGCGGCGACGGCCAAATCTATCGACTCCAAAGACAGCTAGAATGACGACGATTATCTGCAGAGACGTAGTGATGGCTTTGATCTGGAAGGGGTCGGCGAGACCAGCCTGCTGGAAGAAGTATGTACCGAAGCTGCCAAAGAGGGCAAGACCTAGGAACTGCTGCGAGACAAGGGTCCACATAGCGGTGATGGTACGGCGGCCGTCGGTGCCTTTGAAGATAGCCAGCCAGCTTTCGTTTCGTTGCTCGACTGCCAAAGCCCTTTCGTGCTCGACATTCAGGGCGAGGAGTTCGTAGTGGCGATCGACATCAAAGTTCTCGGCTCCACGGTAGAGAAACCTGATACTCTTCTTGGCCCTCTCTTCCTGTCCGACAGTAACGCACCAGGAAGGCGATTCGGGAAGCAAGACGTAGATGATGGCCATGACTCCGATGTGCCCCCACTGGGTATATACAGGTGTAAGCCAGTTGAAAGGATCGGTCTTGTTAAGCCGCTGGAGAGCCACATGGGTGCAGAAAGAACCCAATGTCCACCAAAAGCTGTAAAGCATCAACATGCCACCACGGACTCTAGTTGGACTGACTTCTGTAATATACCCCACTAGAGTAGCCTGGAGGCAACCTACACCGGTACCAGCAAGCATCTTGGCACCGAACCAGACCGACCAGGTTCGGGCCAGTGATTCAGCCAAGACGCTGCTCATGAGGATGGTCCAGAGGGTATACATGGAAATCTTGCGACCGAATCGTGCGACTACAAAGGAGATTCCAATCTGACCGAGGACCTGGCCCACGTTCTGACCAGCACTCCAAGTAGCGATGATATTGGAGGCGAGGACCTTCTCGCCCTCTTTGTTGACCGCCGTGGCAAACTGCTGGACAAAGCCTTTGTTGGCAATAATGCTTGCTTGCATACTAAAGACCCATTAGTCAAGCGCTAGGGTAACTGGGCAGATATGATACATACGCAATTTGGTAACCATCAGCTCCAGCGCTGAAGGCAGAGAGCAGGCAGACGAGTGAGGCCATCTTGAAGGTTCGAACGGTCTCCCAGAATGTCAAATGCTCATAACCTGAGAGAGCCTGACCCTGTGCGACTGCCTCAGCTACAAGATCATCTGGCTTGAGTGCAGTCTCAACATGATCGTGAGAATCAACCCCTGTAGGATTCTCGATAGGCGTCTTGAAGTCGCTGGGAGCAGCCATGGCGATTTCGAGTCACTGCTTTGGTACAAAAGAGATAAGAGGAAACAGACAGTTGGATTGATCCAAAGCTGATTTGATGACCGTACTCGAGGCCATCTCATATAATAATCCATTGCTGTGTACTAGCAGTACCTGGCTCTGAATTTGATCCTCGCTCCCCACGGGGTCAACGAGACTAACAAGCGAGAAGCCGCGTATCCAACTTTTAGCGCATTCATACCCCGCAGTCTTGTCGCCTGGGGTACATGGTCAGATGTTGTGATTGGACAGCTTCAGCGACCCCATGATGCTTGCTTGCCCGACGAGTTTTCCGACAAAGTTTCCCGACGATGTCAAGCCAATTGGTTGGGTGTTTTTGAATTGAGTTGATAGCTCGGCAATAGAGGCTACATAGGAACATCACGCGATCCAGCTTGACAACTCTCGCGAAAGAAAAGTCTGGACTGAATCGCATTCCGGCAAGTTTTCCTCATAGGCTTCGGGGTAGCATATGGTAGCAACCATGTCTTTGGAGCGCCACAGATGGTCGATTCGGTAAGGCTCAAGGTCTTGGACCGCGAACATACTACGCCGAACCCGAGGAAGTGGATCATGGACTGTTGCGGCACCACGCTTGACTTCAGCCGCAATTATCGTGACAATTGTTGGTCATCTCGGTATCTGTCGGATGTTCAAAATACGAGATATACTTTACTACTATTATCGCTACGCAGGCAATGGGGGCTCTCCGACGCCAACATGTTTGTTGGTGAGAGTATGACAGGCATGGGTGGCAAACTATGGAGCCATTTGGTGGCACCCTTGAGTCACGAGTTGGGTCATGTTGATAATTTCCGGACATGTTGATGGTCTTTGTACTTCTACTATGTTCTATTGTGAAGGAGTCTAAATATGCAGATGTATCTATCTCAATTCTTATAGCCCTGTCTTCTTCGCTGGAAAGTCTCGCGTAGGTACGTTGCCGAGTTCTTGGGCGTGCGTGTCAAGCCGTTCTCAAAGTTGACATGAACAATACCAAATTTTGGCTGATATCCAGCCGACCATTCTAGGAAGACATGTTAGTCGGTGTATCACGCAAGTAATGGACAAAACAGAGGCATACCAAAATTATCCATGAGCGTCCACACGTAGTAACCCTTGACGGGAATGCCATCGTCGTATATAGCTCGCGATATGGCATCCAAGTATAGTCCGAAGTATCTCTCGCGAAACTTATCGTCAATCGCTACCTTGAGATGTTGCTCTCCAGGGCATGGGCACCCGTTTTCCGTGACGATGATAGGGAGGTGGTATCGATTCCAGACCCAGTTCAACAACTTGCGGAAGCCATTGGGTGCAACACGAAGCCATTGGAACTGTGAGACTGGACCTATTTCCTGGCCAGCCCCATTCACAGCTCCCTCCTCGATGTTGCCTGTCCAGTCGTCTTCGGAGGGAGGATCGGGGAGCGCACGGGCGAATTTTGTCGAGTAGTGGTTCATGCCATAGAATGTGTTCAGAGGAGATGTCTCGCGGAGCATCTGGCGCTCTTCAGTGCTGAAATGGGGTAGTCTGTCGCCCAGATAGTTTCGCATCGAGGCGGGATAATCGTGACCTAGGAAGATGGGATCGCCAAACCACCCAACATAGAACTCAAGTCTTCGTTGCGCAGCATCAATGTCGGCTTGTGTATCGGAATATGGCTCGTAGAAATGGCTGTTCAGCACGATAGAGATCTCTCCCTGTTGCGCAGGCTGAAACTCTTTTACATAGAGCTTAACAGCAACGGCATGCGAGATAATCAGCGTGTGGCCGACGCGCCACGGCTCATTCTTTGTGTCAAAACCGTCTTCTGCACGATGTCCTGGGGCAAGTGTGCCGTTGACATGACCAAAAATGGAGATGATGTATGGCTCGTTGTATGTGATCCATTTCTTAACACGATCACCAAAGCGATCAAAGCATAACCGCGCATAGTTGGAAAAGTCGGCAGTGAACTTCTCGGTGTTGAGAAAAGCCTTGTAACGATCGTAAAGAGTCTGCGGCGCATCCCAGTGATACAATGTCACCACGGGCTCAATCCCACGCGCCAACAATCGGTCAATGAGATCGTTGTAGAAAGCTATTCCCTTCTCATTTGTAGGGTCGTTACGGCCCCCAAGGGGAATGATTCGTGTCCAAGACAGAGAGAAACGATAAACGTCGACGCCGCACGCCTTCATAAGGTCGATATCCTCGGATACTCGATTGTAGTGGTCGCATGCTACATCACCGGTTTCCCCGTTGTTTGTTCGCGAGGGCTCGAGGTGTGTGTAGGTGTCCCAGATGGATTGACCTTTGCCATCTTGGTTTGCGCCACCTTCGACTTGATATGCTGCAGTGGCAGTACCCCAGCGAAAGTCTCTGGGTAGTGGGAGCTCTTGGACGGTCAAATCGTCGGTTGTACCTGAGCTGGTGACCAAGTCACCAGCCTGGAACATAGAAGCCTCTTTCGACATTATAATTGGATAGGAAGAAAGAAGGTGACGAATTTGTGAGAGGCAACGATGTTCACTGGGGGTAGTTTTAAACAGCGCTGAGCCAAGAGGCTTGTTTCCGTCATGGCTGGTATGTTTATAAGCCCCGCCTTAGAAATACCATTAGAATCTATATTCTCTGGCTTGAGCAAGAGAATTTGAAACAAACCCTGTATGGTTGACGCTCCATCTCGTTGATGAAGCTTTGGACCCTATGGGGTACGTGAAAGCCACGTCGGAGAACCTCGCGGATCTCGAATTGGCATGGTACTGCCCCACATAACATTGTTAGTGCACCAATTTATTTAATCAGCTCTGTGTCGGAAAACTTGTCGGATTACAATGGATCAATGCCAAGACCTCTGCCTCTTCTTATCATGTGAGCAGCCCGAAATGCGAGCAGCTACGGGTAATTCACTTCAAAACATGTCACAAGCAAACCGTCATTAACCGAAGTTTAATGTCAGGATTGTTGGCATGTTACCCTATACTTTTTGTCGTCTAGTGACTCGTAACCTTTTTGAAATTTGCAACATTATTTGGTCTGTAAACTCAAGGTACTCCTTGAAGTTAATCCACGCCAGGTATACATATCTCAAAGGCTGAGTCATAGTGTCATTATAACAACCATTGCTTGGTTAGCGTACGTGTTGTACTGAGATCTCGGATTACCGTAGCCAAAGCAATGGCGTCTAGCTGTGTTTAACAATAAAAAGTCCGTATTTTGTAGAGAGTATCAATCCCGACTTCTTCTCCGGGTCTCAACAAGATTATCCGATTATCTTCATGTATAGAGACCGCATTATAAGCATCCTGTCGACCTCTGTTGTAAACTATGTGCTTGGGCTTACTTGGTAGTTGCGGGATATCGGGAACGCCCGGATATAGGGCTTGGACTGATAGAGCTGGTTGCTTGGTTCTCGGTCACCTTCCCTCTCGCCATTTCACGATTGTAAGAAACGTATCTCAAACCAACAGCCATTGTCTGTTGGAGCTGACCTTGCTTCTCAGCGCGGCAAAGTCGTGACTTCCCAGTGGCCATCGACATCCTAGAAGAGTTTTATTTATAATAATATATAATGGAATTATTAACCTTCGAGTTTCTATAAAGGTTATTGGTATAATGTCTAGATGAATATCTATTTTCTCATACTTGAAGTTTTCTTTTCTTTACGTTGAATGAAAAGCGGGGTTGATGGGCCCCGAAATGAGAAAAAACGGAACGGGGCGACTCCTCTTCTTGGAACCCACAGTAAATAAACAACTGATGTTATATCAATGAGACCGTTATCAGCGTGTGTAGCGTGCCGGTATGTAATGCTCTCTAGTTCTCAAGAATTTAACCTCATATCCAACACTCTAGTCATCGGCGGAAAAAGTGCGATCGGTCTCGACCAGGTCTAAGTTGCAATTTCTGCATCAAGAGAGGCCTCGACTGTATTGGAGTCACAGACGACCCTGTCCCTGACACTCTGGAAAGACATTACGAGTCGCTTAGAAACCACTCAGAAGATGGCCGACCTCGTCGCGTCTCTTCACTAGTTGTCCCTGATGCCGCTCTGGCCGAGGAGTTGGTGAGTCTCTATTTTCGGTACATGCACATCACGTTTCACAACATCTTCCATCGCGCAACGTTCATGGCTCAGGTAAAGGACTCTTCTATCCCAAAGATTCTGTTCTTTGGTGTTGCAGGACTGTCCGCGCGCTACTCGACGCATCCCGTCTTTGCGTCCATTACGCCGTGGGACAGAGGACGGCCGTATCGGAATGAAAGTAAGAGATTGCTCGACCTGGAGGATACTTCACTTATCAGTATCCAAGCTTGCATGTTGCTCGCCGCAAATGCTTCTGTTGAGGGAGATTCTAGGACCGAGTCCGTATATCTCACGATTGCCTCTCGCATGGCGATGCTGTTAGACCTTCCAAACTTACCAACCGAGTCTCTTCTGGAGCAAGAAATCAATAGAAGAGGTAACTTGACCTGAGTCTGAGCCGAAAGTGAGGTACTTACTCTGCTGTCTAGTATGGTGGTCTCTCATCACAACCGAGACATGGGCAAGCGCAACACAATCCCTCCCCAGGTTTATAAAACCACGAAACACCATCCCGTTACCCATCAATGAGCAACAATTTGCCGCATTGAGTTATGATATACCAGCGACGCCGTCTGAACCATCGCTTTGCACATCACCTAGTTCCAACTTCGATCCTCAATCTTTGGTCGCCCAGATGATCCGCCTCAACCTCTTACTTTACGACATTATTCTCTTTCTCAACTCCCGAATAGTGAATGAACAGGACGAGCATCCAACGAGCAGAGAATCTGACCACCAACTTCGCCATGCACTTGATGAGTGGGCCGGCAACTTACCTCCGAGACTTTGTTATTCTGAAGAAAATGTGATATACTGGGCTGATGAGGGCTTTGGTGCTATTTTTATAACACTGCACATCAACTATAATCACGCCGGCCAACTTTTATTCTACCGACACCTCCACTCTGCTCAAGAACAGGAACAAGGCAATGATGGTACACAAGGGTTTGCCCAGCGATGTAAACAGTACGCAACAAATTTGTGCGATCTCATCTACGAAGCGAAACGGCGACCAGACACGGCTGTTCTGTATCCGCTTGCTGGCCATATTCTATGTCTTGCTTCTACGGTTCAGATCCATACACTTCTCTTTGGGATCGACGATGACGAGATCCGTGCTGCTAAGACGCGGTTGGAAAGGAACTTTGAAATGATTTCATCAATGAACAACTACTGGCCTATGAATCACATGTCCATCAGCCGACTACAGCATTTCCATAATGCCTGTCTTTGGAGCAAGGATGACTCATTTCGCCTAGATGCTTGGATGCTTCGATTCTTATTGGGTTTTACCCAGGACATCAAGGATAGGAATGCAATTTGGACGTATAGGCATCGGGCCCTGGACGACTTTGATCGGCTGAGGGATCTCTTGGATATTTGATCCTACTCGAACCAAGGCCTATTTATTGTCTGAGTAGAAGAACTGACTCTATTTAACCTAGGTTCCAGCAGCAGGTTGCACGTACTTGATCCCATCAAGTACCGTTGTCAATGTTCCGTTCGTCTCCATAATGTTAACCGAGACATCTATCTCTATTTCAAACCCATCTTGACTTGTGACTTTAGTGCCTTCCACTACTCCTGTTTGCGTGATGTTGGAGAACCATTCCACTCGGTCTTTCCAGACATTGGGAAGTAACTTCCACTTGGAAACCTTCTCATATCCGTCGATGATGTAGCCTTCCTGATCGGAATAGTTGCTATAAGAAGCCGAGATAGTTTGGATGGCACCAGTATCGGGGTCCTCGATGAAGGCAACCTCAGCAATGCCTGACAGTTGACCCTGTAATGTATAGTTGCCGGCTGGGATCTTATACTGTGTTGGTGTTGTACTGCCAGCGGGAAAAGGCTTTGCCCAAGGGATAAAGTCGGGAGCTTTGAAGACAGGTGCTAGCTTTGAAGGCTTTAGAGAGGTTCGGCGAGCAAGCATGGCTCGGTAATTGCGACCCCCTTGGGCAGTAGAGACTGGGCATGGAAGAGGATTGGCACCACCACAAGAGGGAGAAACCACAAGAGCTTGCCAGTATACAATCATTGTGCTGTCAGGGGATACGGCTGGATCAGCTCTGCCATTCCAGTTGGGATCATTGGCGCTTCCATCGCTTCCATCGCCGTCCGCATTAACCTGCTGACCGAAATAGTTTCCACTATCTCCATTATGACTGATGAGGATCGGCTGAAAGAATCTTCGCGGTCCGTTATTGCGTGTTGACGAAGCGATGGCCACAACGAGGTAATCGATAATAGGAGGGATCCATCTCATACCAGACATAAACATCTGGCGACCTACAACACGCGTGTCCATAGCAACGATCCATTGGTTATCGTGGGACATGGTAATTGGGTCAGTATAGTCGGGATGACTGGTGAGGCGACGGATAGCTCCAGTGGTAAGGTGGACGGCCATAACATCGATGTTGTTGGCTTCCACGGGGGACCCGATGTAGAGAATCTCATCGCCAGAGCCACTGAAACCACGAAGTTCACCGGGTGTGATGGCATCGTGGTTGATGACCAATTCATTGCCTTCGACGTACATGGGTGGTTTGCCATTTTTGTCGACAAGAATGTTCACATCAACCAAGTCGTATCGAGGAACAAGGGGTTCCCCGACCTTGGGATCGGCGTTAAACTCCAAGCGGCCAAAGTAAGTATACTGGCCTCCCGTATTAGTGAAGGAGCTCCAGCCCATGTGTTCATCGTCAGGATGAAGGCGCATCTCTCGAGGAGAGCCACCTTTTCCAGTCCCATCGGCGGTCACAGTCCAATGAATGGGATAGATGTGAGTATTGTTCGGAGTACAGCCATCGCTAGCCAACGGCTTTCCACCACAGGAGACAATGTTATGACCCCACAGCGCCTTATCACCGCTTCGAAAGACGTGAGGATAATCTCTCTGGGGATCGAGCCAGGGAGCATTCTTTGACGGAACACCACAGGTGATACACTTCCACGGATCACCGTTGGGGAAGTTGGTACCATCAGTGGTAATAAGGATCAGCTGTTCGCCATCGTAGATGCTCGCTGGGTCTAGAGCTGCCGGGGCACCAATGAAAACAACATTGGCCACGATGTGTTTTCCATTGGGCGTGAAGTCTCCTGATTGGAAATCTTGCTCTCCTCCAGTATCTACACCGATGCAGCCGGTACCATGGGGATTGACCTTGACAGTACAAGCACCTGTAGCATTGCTTGAAACAACAGGAGGCAAGGGGAGCTCGACAACCTCGATGGGCTCCGGATTGGGGGGTTCCGGAAAATGAGGCGAGTATTGTCCTGAAACAGTGGGTGCCAACAGAGTGGCACCCAATGCCATGAGGGCAGTTGGAAGGATCGGCATATCTTAAAGTGTCGCGTGCAACCAATGCGAGTCAAAGCGATGCTTTATTGACTTGAACAGTAGAAACTAACTCCGGAAAGTGCTTCTGAGTCATCAACTTTATAGTCGCGGACTTTATAGTCGCTGGCTTGGCTAAAAGCTCAGCCATCTTTGTATCCTCGGATAATATCTGTTACGAGTATTCTTGATGTGCATCTACAAGTGGGCGACGATATGCTTGGATATTGGGCGGGTAACTGTCGGAGTAGTCTAACCGAACGAAGCAGCCAGCGGGGTATATTTCAGCTTAGGCTACTGATTATGAATCGTAGTAATTGGCGAGTTTAAGCATTTTCCCCGACATTGAAGCAGATTGAAGATAAAGACGACTAGACAGGGGTATCTGTCTCTTTGGATGATATTCAGCTTTTTGCAGTCAATCTGAGGAAGCGTCTGACCGCGAAGGCCTGGATTTCATTGGTCCCCACTGTACCGTACGTACCATAAGCTGAACTTGGAGGAAATCCCAGGTCTTAGCAGGGCCATGCTTCCCCGGATTGTTCTCCTCCCCGTGGGGAACAAAAAACATGGGGGGCGGTGTGGTGGTGTTTACGAAGCTATGTTGAGAGCTAAAGCAAACTGACAACAGATACTCAACGTCGGAAATGCTGTCGGAATATCTGAGGGGTAGACAGGCCCGTGAACTAGTCAGCATGACGTGTGGGGGAGGGCATCCGAGGTTTCAGGCGAAGCCGCGTACCGCTTGGGCCATCATTGATTGGCCCGTGTTGTTTAGTGAGAGGTGGAGTTTTACGATGGGTTTCCCGACGATCCTCGATAATGGGTGTAGACGGATGTAAAGGTAGCATGTTGAAAAGAGACCAATCCAAGATTTTCTGCTTAACCACGAATTCGCTCCCCCGGATAAATCATAGCGAAACAACTCATACTCGCGAGCTTCGTTTTCAGAAGACAACAATTTGTTTCAAGACATTCTCAGGTTGTCCAACATGCTGACAGTCACTGATGTTCGCTTCGAGCATTATCACACTCCTAATGCTCTTGGAGTTCAAGACTCCGAGCCACGGATTTCTTGGAGGATCGCTCACGACGACTCTTGCAGCATACAAAATGGATACGAGGTCGAATTGACCAAGTACGGTCCTAGTAAGGAGGCCCAGGACGTCTTGGTTGCAAGCCAACAGTCCCGGGAAAATATCCTGACTCAATGGCCGTTCAAAGAGCCTCTACAGTCTCGTGAGAATGTATCAATTCGTGTTCGGGTCTGGGACGGCCAAGAGAAGAAAAGCCCTTGGAGCGAGCCTACCCATCTTAGTGTGGGACTATTGCATCGTTCAGATTGGACCTGTAAACGCATCGCCGCCCCATGGGCTTCAGAAACGACAGAAGCTGGCCCTGAGGATTTGTTCCGCAGGCAATTTGTTCTTCGCGATTCGCCCGTCAAAGCGCAACTCTATATCACCGCCCAAGGAGTCTATGAAGCTGAGATCAATGGGGAACGCGTCGGCGATTATTTCCTCGCTCCAGGATGGACATCCTATGATGGGCAACTCCAGTATCAGACTTATGATGTTATTTCGAAACTAGTCAAGGGTTCAAATTGTATCGGAATAAGAGTTGCAGAGGGATGGTTTTGTGGCCGTATTGGATTTGAGGGCGGACACAGACACATATGGGGTCCTCATACTGCTCTCCTTGCTCAGTTGGAAGTCACTTACGCTGATGGGCAGACTTGCAGAATAGACAGCGATGGCTCGTGGAAAGTTATACAAGGCCCAACTCGGCTGGCGGAGATATATGACGGGGAAAAGTATGACATGATGATGGAGGTGCCAAATTGGTCATCGGTGACGGATCAAGAAAGTCTGCAAGGTTGGGTAGATGTACAGACACGTGCATTCCTACCTGAATCTACGCAACTCGTGGCCGGTTTCGCAGAACCAGTGCGCCGAATCGAAACGATACATCCTGTCAAAGAGATTACGACACCGAGCGGGAAAAGGGTTCTTGATTTTGGTCAAAATCTCGTCGGATATTTGCGTCTATCAGGTATCAAAGGACATGATGGACACAAGATCACCCTTCAACATGCCGAAGTCATGGAGAATAATGAGCTTGGTATTCGACCCTTGAGGATATGCCAAGCGAAGGATGAGATCACACTGAAACATTCAGAGACCGAGCTTTGTTGGGAACCAAGATTCACTTTTCATGGATTTCGGTACGCTCAGATTGATGATTGGCCAGGTCCCTTTGATCTGTCCCGTGTCGAAGCTGTCGTGTGCCACACTGACATGAAACCCGCTGGTGACTTCTCGTGCTCGGACCCGCTACTAAACCAACTATATCGGAATATCGTCTGGGGTATGAGAGGAAATTTCCTTTCGGTACCGACTGATTGTCCTCAGAGAGATGAGCGACTGGGATGGACTGGAGATCTGTCTCTCTTTGGCCCTACTGCGTGTCTCATTTATGACTGCTTTGGCATATTGAAGAATTGGCTGATCGATCTTGCACATGATCAAGATGTTCTCGGTGGTGTTCCCCCAATGGTCAGTCCAAATGCTACTATCCCCGACCCCGTATGGTGTAGAAGAGTGCCATGCGCCATTTGGCACGATGTCACGATCATAGCGCCATGGGTTCTTTATCAAGAGAGTGGAGATAAGACCATCTTGGCTCAGCAGTATGACAGCATGATGAAGTGGATGAAGGTGCTCCCTCGGATGGAGTCTGGACTGTGGGATCCCAAACCCTTTCAACTTGGGGTAATATTCTCACAAGACATTTCCTAGGTTGCAAGGCTAATGTCAGAGTAGGATTGGCTTGACCCAGCAGCGCCGCCGGATCAGCCATGGAAAGGCGCAACAGACGCCAAAATGGTGTCAAATATGTTCTTGCTACAAAGCCTAGATCTCATGAGCAAAATATGTGGCGTGCTGGGGCGGAAGGATGAACAACGGAAATTCAATGAGGACTACCAGGCCACACGAGTTGAGTTCCAGCAAGAATACGTCACACCTCGAGGACGCATTACCTCAGATTCACAAGCCGCATACGCACTAGCTATTTGCCTTGACCTCCTCGACCCAGCGCAACGAGTGCGAGCTGGAGATCGTCTCGTGGAGCTTGTACGAAAGAACGAGTTCAAAGTCGGGACAGGATTTGCCGCCACGCCATTCCTTTGCGAAGCCCTTGCATCTACAGGTCATGTCCAAGTCGCATATGCGATGCTTCTTGAGAAAGGTTGCCCATCATGGCTATACCCAGTAACTATGGGTGCAACTACAGTCTGGGAGAGGTGGGACAGCATGTTGCCTGACGGCTCTGTCAACCCGGGAGGAATGACCTCGTTTAACCACTACGCTTTTGGTGCTGTAGCAAAGTTCATGTATGAAAGAGTCGCCGGGCTGCAGAGACTTAAACCTGGATGGAGGAGAGTTCGTATTTCCCCCGCCATTGGCGCTACCTTTTCTCGAGCTTCTGCGTCGCATGTTTCTCCCCAAGGCACAATTTCGTTTGAGTGGGAAACGAAGGTCGTAGACGGAGACCAAGAAGAATTTATTATCAAAGCTACGGTTCCGACAAACACCATCGCCGAGATAGTTCTTCCTAGTTTGGAAAGGGAAGAAGTAAAGGAGGTTGAGTCTGGTGACTGGACCTTTACATCACTCTTTAGGAGAGAGTATGAGTGGCCTGTTTTGCGGCTGCCACCTAAGTCATAGGAACAAATCTCAATGCTTGTGGCTTGAGTTACCTCTGGTGTCGAAAGTTGCTGTATCAAGTTGTTTGTTAGCCTGATTTGGTAGACCTTGCCGAAATCCCAGAATTTCTTGTCTCCTACAAGACAAGAAAATTCGTGTCAATGCAATAGATGATATCGATTAACCTTGATTCAATAACAAATAAGCATGCTTTGGATTGCGAAATTATACCCTACTGTATAAATTCAATAGCAGCATATTAATATTATCTTTATCTTTATTATTATCTCTATATTTATTTAATTATTACTCTTTTAACTTAATAATATATAACTTTTAAAAACAGTAATTAAAGTATAATATAAGCTAATAAAATAGCTATTACTTAGCTTACTATAATATAATATTAGTATTAATAACAATTAATAAGGCTAGATTTCTTTATTTTTACTTCTCTATATTTAATTTAAACTATTAAAAAATATCTCTTATACTTATTTTAATATAATCTAACTAATGTAATAAAATAGTATTTTTTTATATTGTTACTAAAAATTAAATTACTAATTATACTACTATTTCTAGCTTTAGAGCTAATATTAGTACTATTTTTATAAGCTCAAGTTACATTAATTATTAAAAACTATAATATAAAAATTATAAAAATATTCTTTAAGTTAATAGTATTAACCTATTAGTAAGAATACTTAAAATAATATTGATTTAATACTTAAAATAATATATTTAATAAGTAAG
>JABFFG010000439.1:0-59524 GCA_013623685.1 Fusarium transvaalense
GGAAATACATTAGGAAACCACTATCCTTATATATTTTCATCAGTAAATACGACATAAGGCATTAGATGACGACCGTCTGCTAATACAGTCTTAATAACTAATACCTAGGTCGATTTATCTAACTTTATCCTCTTAAATAAGCCTATTAGGACTATTCTAGCTATAATGCCGCTATTAGTTTCCCCTATTTATACCCCGGTCTTATTAATATTATATATATATTATTTAGGTATCTTCTTATCTATAATAACCTAATTAAGACCATTAAAGTACTATATAAGTGACTCCCTAGTTATATAACGTTTCCGGGATAATTCTATAATGACTGCAGGCTTCATTTCAATATTTAAATATTGCTTAATAAACCTATTTACCTAATTCTTCCTAAGATAACCTATCTCTCTATTAACTGATAATAAGGCTTATCTAAAGTTGCATATCTCCTTCCTTATTAGAGGCTAAAAAGCCCACTCTTACTTAATAATATAGTTAACTAGGTCTTCCTCTTAAGTTACAGTTAGCAATAACTCTTTCTAATATACCATTATAATATTGTAGCTGCCGGCGCATTAATCTTTCAATATTGACAGTTTAATTTAATATTTTCGCACTGAAGCTTGCAAACCTATCAATTTTTAGTCCTCTACCGCCAATGCAATCCTATATTTATAATCTGAGACCTATGATTCTATTGCCGTTAAAAGCAAAAAAAACGGATTTAATTTGAAAAATACAGAATTATATGAAGTAGCTCGTTGCAATGACGCGTCGATGGTGTTGAGGTGTGCGGGGTGGGGGGGTGTACGGACTGGTGGTGACTTAGTCTAGACTGCTTTACCTTTCCAGGCGCTTACACTGTACTCAACGATAGTTAGATCTGGCACATGGCTATCATGTTGAGCAAAAGACTTGACGAGGTAATAAGTATTTTTAGTGAAGGCAGGCTGTTAAAGGCCTCAAGCTTATAGCAAAACCTTTGGCAAAAGTTCTCATATGAAGCCACAAGATAGAGAGAGAGAGAGAGAGACAAAATTGACTTTGATATGGATACAATAACCTTATTCACTACCGATCGACATACCCTGTAACTGAGCCAGAGAATCACCAACAACGAAATTACCCCCAGTCAATGTTGATATGATGTAATTATGGAGGATTTTTAATTAAGTGAATAAATGAGGAGCCATGATGCCACGATATTGAATGTACGCTATGGGTTTAAGCTGAGAATATGGAATATTTGTCAAAAGAGTTCGTAAAAGAAGAGCCCGAGATACCTCGTTATCGAATACGTGCTAGAGGCCCAAGCTTAGGACACCGAAGATAAATAGCTCAAGAGTGTGGTAAAGTATGGCATAAAGTGCCAGTGTTATTTTATCCCTTGGCAAGTAGAGTCGAGTTTCTGTAACCTCTATTCTAATAGTCATAACTGTCTATATACAGTTGGTGCATGGTGCCTGGTGCATGCTACTGCTGCGATCCGAGTCCTTTCGTATAAAGGTTCAATGCATCGTGAAATGTGCTTCATCGTAGAAAGGAAGCCTAAGTAACTCCGAGCCGAATGCACACCCTGCCTGTCCCAATACCTTCCTTTCCCTATGTAGTCCTGTCCGGGAGTTGAACCCTGGCCTATTTCTTTTCGTCCAAACGCCTATGCCATGCGTACCTTACGATGCATATCCGACGCCAAAAAAAAAAAAAAAAAAAATCAAGAGAGAAATCTAACTTCATAAAAACAAACATGTCGTGTTCCGAGAAAACATGCGGTAAAGAAGGACCTTGGATGCGCAGTATTCCACCAGCACCTCAGAGGTAAGGATCGCGTTGCACGCGAGGGTAAGTACCATAGTTGATCGAAGGGTAACCCTGCCATTCCTAAGACGGGTAGTGTCCCTGAGGAAGAGCCTGATGTTGAGGGTGAACACGGTCGTAAACGACAAATTCAGGCACAATACCGGTTCGAAGATCGTTCCGTCGCCCGATGGGCTGATAGTGCATCTGGGTTGGAGGAACAGGCACAGAAAGATGGTACTGGTCTAATGATGACGAAGGAGGGGGGTGCAAGAGCGTGTTAACGTGGCGCACAGGCTTATACGGGCTGGGCCTCTGCTGCAAATAGACGCTCGGCGAGTTGGAGATCGGAGTGTGCGCCATTGGAGTATGGATAACCGATGATTGACCGTAAGCCTCTGCCAAGGGCGACGAGTTGAATGGTCCCAGGCGTCCAGGACTATGCTGTTTGCTGGGGGTACTGTAAGTGACTGGCGCCTGAGTAGGGAAACTGGTTTGCGCCATGGCGACACCTGTCGTCGCAGGAAGCGATTGCTTCGGCACCATAGCTGCTGGGACTGAAGGATAGACTGTCGACATGGCACGCATGCCGGTTTGCAGCGGAGGAAGCGAGACATGGACAGGCTGGGCTACCTGCTGTGCAGTTTGAGTATACCCATTGACACTGATGTTGTCAAAGGGTGTTAACGTGGGTTGGGTTGGAGGTTGTCCGGTCATAACAGTGAGGTGAGGAACAGGCAGCCTGGCCGGTTCAACAATGCCATTAGATCGTGGGGCCTGAGCCATAACGGGAGCTGGACCTCGCTGAGGAGGAGCAAGTCGCTTGGCGGGGTGTTCCATTATATCCCCTTCGGGACTTCGCTTCCGTGACACAGGGGGAAACTGGAGATTGGGCTTGGTAGAGAGCGGAGAGATGGTGTTAGTTTGGTACGCGGACCAGTTTTGCGAGTGACTCGACGTAGGTGAGTAGTTCGCCGTGACAGCCGGAGTAGGGGGCAGGTTGACGGTGGGTTGCATAACACCCGTCGGTGAAGCGACAGGTGAGTGGTGCGTCTTGCTTGTTGGTGAAGGAATGTGAACCGGTGATGCTGGCAATCGTACAGCTCGCTCGTAGTACTCGTGGAAGCAGGCCAGCTTGTCCAACCAATCATCCCACTGCTCCTTCGTCGCCACCAAGTTGTATCGCATGTTAGACAGAAACTCCACTTCCATGACATGAATCTCCTGCACATTGAAGCATGACACCTCGGCCCAAGTCTTGTTCGTGTAGGTGTTATCATCCAAGACTGTGATATGGTTAGTTGGAGTCTCGCGAAAGGAATGCCTCCCACTTACATTTGTTCCCGAGCATCAGTGCCACCGTCAGCAACCTGTACTCACTGCCAGCACGACCCTTGATCTGAGGTGTCGACATCTTCAACCGGTAGATAAATAGTAGGGCCAGCAAGATGACATTCTGGGTCACTTGTGTCGTCGAGAGAACGTTGTACACCCACTTCCGAAATTGGTCATAGGGTTTGGCGAGAGGTGGTAGACGGGGAACAAGGGCATTGGGGCCCATTGCGCGAACTGACCCTGCCTGCTTGAGCTCGTCAATCGACTCAAACCAGAATAAGCAAGTCATCTAGAGCATGTTAGTTGCTTAACCACTCCCATCTTTCAAATATTTACGCACTTGGGCAGCAAAATCAGCAAGATTTCCACCTGCAGGGCTGATGCACTTGGGAATTACAAGGCTGTGGTAAATCAGTGACTCGGCGTCGTCCTTTGTCGCGGCGGGTGCTGAAACAGAAGGCGTTAAAGGTTGGGCAGTCTGTCCGACAACCGGAACTACCTGTGGTGCTGTCGAGATCGATCCATTTCGGTGTTGAGGAACTTGAGTGGGGTGTAGCTCATGCTGCGGATGTGTCGCTTGTTCCTGTTGGTAATAGTGGTTATATGTTGTCTGCGGTTGTGATTGATGCTGTTGCTCAGGCTGTTTCACAGGATATCGGTAGTACTGAGATTTTTCGTTCATGGCAGCTGGAGCTCGAGCAGCTTGAGGCACAGCAGTAGTGTAGTTGTGAATGGCATGGCTCTCCCAAGAAGCAAGTGGTGGTTGGAAAACGGTACTCATATCGTCGGCGGGAGGAGTTTTATGTCCGTTTCCCAGAAAAAATGAATCGTTAAATCGAGGGCAAGCTTGATTCCCGACTGCGCGGCGCAACCGTCAAGCTTGAGGAATCACCTAAGTTGAGAGGTTAGTGGGTGACTGCAAGGTTGGCCTCTGTCTAAGCTTTAGGCAAAGTACAAAAATCAACGACACAAGAGCCTGATCCAAAGTGTCATAAAACTGACTTACCTTTCGATTCTAATGCTTCAGCAGGCAAGTCTTCTGATACCCTGAGGAGATGTTGTTGTGAAGCTTCACTGCAAAAGCCCCACTGGAAACTGCAGGCACCGAAAGCCAATCGAACCGAGAAGTTATGGCAAGTAAACGATAACTCTGATTTATTGTGCGAGTGGAATAACAATACGATCTACCCCGCTAGAGTTCGTGTATTGAGTTTCGTTGAGGTGGTTTGTTGTAGAGTGGGCGCAACGATTGTTCAAAGGGCCTCGGGGAGCGCCAGTGCCATTATTCGATCAGCACTGACAAGCAGTGCAGGCAATGTATTCGCAGTAGACCGGCTGCAAGCGAATATATTCGAGGAGGACCGTTTCGTTTTCTCAGCGGCGGGCCAGATATTCGAAGAGGGTATCGGACGAGGAGGAGAGGTATATCTCACAGCTAGGTGTAAATTCGTCGAGGCTGGAGATCAATTGTATTCGCTTTGTGGTTGAGGATGTATGTCCAAGAGTGGAAGTTTGAACAGGAAAGAAAGAAGATGGAGGGAAAAGGAAAGGAAGAGTAAAAGAACAACAACGAATGGGTTCAGTCACTCAGTCCATGGCTGGTGGTTGTGTGTGTATGTACAAAGTCCTGTAAGGTATCCGTAGTTTACTTTCATTCACTTGGACTTGGTACTGTCGTTGTTCGTCAAGTGTGGTTCTCTCCTAGACGCAGCATAGCATAGCGTTGCGTAGCGTACCTAGCGTAGGGAGTAAGGGTAAGGTAGGAGTAGTAGGGGTGTCCGTTGGGTCTAGTCCCACAAATAGCCCCGTCCATTCTTGAATGTACTTGATCTTACAGCTTGAGCGCCCGCTACTTACAAGTACCTTTTAGTGGATTGGACTGGGCTGCCTTTCCCTGCCCTGGATCAGACTTCAAGGGCTGGCTGGATGCCACTGGCTTGATGGAGCCATCCATGGCAGAGAGTCTCTTTCACTCACGCACTCACTCTCATTCTCAGACAAGACATTGCACACGCACACCCGCCCGGCCGTCCCTGGGTAGGTCAGGTTGCGCGCCGTGTGGTACTAGCCGAGCATGTATAGCGATACCTGCTGTCTCCTAGACAATTCCATACAAAGCTTGGTACCACGGGCATGACAATTCTCAGCCCATCATGTCGCGAGCCTTTGCTAGACTTGCCCTTACTGACTAGACCAGGGCCATCGTGGCGCTCTCCAGCTGACACCGCACCCAGCGACAACCCCGGTTTCCGTGAGGTGAGGTGAGGTGCTTTGCCTTTCTCTGCCCTGTGTTAGCTGCTATTATTATGATTACCGTACACCCCCAGCCAGGCCAGGATCTAGTTGCTATGGCTCACCCCCCTCTCGCTCGCCGCTAAAACTCTCAAGTTTCCTCCACTCATCCCCAAGCAAGCTTCAATGGGGACCAAGCCCGCTAGACGGCGGAGTCTTGGGTGCTGGAACCTACCATTCACCCACTACATTTTGAGCCCCCCCGGGACACTTAATGGGGCATCGAATACGTACGTTCAAAGTCGCCCCTGGAACGCCCTAGGGGTCGCCCGGTCGGTGCCGTGCTCGACGCCGGGCTGTGAGCGGGCTTGACGGGGCTCGTAGGACCGAGGGCGGCGGGACTTGCGAAGGGATCCCTAGACTACCTACGGGTGTTGAGTTCATAGTGAGACGAGATAATGGAGATAGATGAATGGGAAACGAAACCATGGGGAATTGATTCTGTTCGGGCGGAATATCAACGGAGGCGGCTGATGAACGATCTGTCCCTGAGACTGCATCCGAGTTCGACTTGCACACCCTTATGCACAATTGGATTCCTTCCAAGCCATCCACGAAGCTGGGGCTTGTATGAAAGATCCCGGAAGTGGTCGTTCGGTACAGTGTAAGAGGAGCTTTTCACAAACGCAGTCATTGTGGAGTACCATCCATTAATAAAACTTGATTGGCCATATCGGTTCAGGATTGGCACAAAGCTTCCCATTCATCGGCTGTGGACGGATACAGTAAGTTACAGTGCTGCGATTATTTGTCTGATCAAGGTGTAGAGCCTTGAAGCTGTCAAACTCGAACTGAATTCAACACAGCCTATCTTTATCCGCTGGGTCGCATGTTTGCTTGTCCAACAACAAGTCGTAGTGGTGGTGTGTTGGGAACCTTCAGTTACTTACCATACCCGAACAAGGCGCAACTCTACCTTGAACGTGTTGCCTCTCATGAGCCATCCATCCATCAATCATGAGTCCGAAACCATGAGGAGCCATGAGCCATGAGCCATAATGCGGCGCTTACCCCACTGTCGCTCCCTGCTAGGAACGTGAGCGTAACTGTAAGTGAGTGTTGGCCGCGTGTAAGAAATCACCAGGTCGTTTCTTCTGCCCTGTTGATACTGTCTTTGCTTTGCATCCTTGTGCTATGCTGTGCAGCCTATGCTATATTTTCTCTTGGTTCTGGCTGGCTCCAAGTGGCCTAGGCCATGTTCCTAATAGATTGAGGCGGCAAACTTGTTATTACGCTACTAGACAAAATTTACCTTTTATTACAGTTCAGGACAACAAGGACACACCAGAACCTCCGGCATAAAAATCGACCGAGCGAACCCTGGCCCCAGCTTCAAACAGCAATGAATGAATGAATGAACGGAACGAATAATAAATAAGTGACTGAATCAAGCAAAGCTGCCATGTCCCCCCACAAGTACCCAACAAGCCGTTCATTCCCCTCGCAAGGGATGGCAGAAAACGTGAGATCCAGATTTAAAGCTCAGAAAACAAAGAAGCAGATATCATGCATCGGAATGAGTGAGCTGACTAGATTATATCGTCTCTTGTGCTATCAGTAGTCAAGATTTCTGCCATCCCAACGACCAGGAGCGACACCCATTCGTTGGCGCTGCAAATCCGTGCCGCTCCTCGAACTATTCACGGCTAAACCGATGCGATGCTCAGCAACTTTGTCACCCGCCATGCAAGGACCGTATTTTCAACATCCTTCCTTATTGGCTTTGTTATTGAGCCCTCATGACAATTTTCTTTTGAGACAATGCGATGAGCATGAGGCCCTTGGCGTACGAATCTGATAGTGCAGTGCAGTGTAGTACTGGGCCTACACGCACGCAGCCAACGGAGCTCACTGGGAGCCAGCGTCTCTTCGGCACACTTATTAGCTCTTCCGGATTCTTGGCTCCATAACGCCGAGGCGTAATTCTTTTCTTACCGTGCCTGCCCACTAAATCTGAATTCTTTCCAAGTGGAACAAGGGCGCTCAATTCGCCTTATCACCTATTGAAGAAAATAGACGTACGTAGTTTGAAGCCACCGTCTGGCCCCATCCGATAACCTGGCATTGAACGGTGGGAATCCCTGCCGCTACGGGCATCTTCCCCCTTCGCCTTGAGGTGCAGCCATGGCCAGTACGGAGCCCAGCCCGTCATCACACTTCCGACAAAGAGGCTAGGAACGATGATCCAAAAACTTAACCGGGGCGACCCAGGGCCTAGCCAGTTGACGACAGCAAATCTGTATCTCGCAACCACAACCTGTGTCAGCCAGCCCAAGACAATACCGGTATGTCCGCGCCAAGTACAGTAGTCGAGCCTCAAGTTGTAGCACCAGCAATTAAACACACACATGGTCCAAGACGGGTTGGTTGCCTTTTGACAAAGCCCTTGTCAACTTGGTGCAAGTAAAGATGTCCTGTAATGTAATAATGTGTGGTGATTTCGCCGAGACCAGAAGTACCAAGGTGCAAAGAACAAAAGTCATTCAGGGCTCGTGATGGGCAAGAGGCTTGTTGCCGTTAGAAAGCAAGTCAATCAATCAGTTGTGCACGAAACCTGTCACTACATTCCGTTGGCTGTAACCTTGCTTAGCCACAAACATTAGGCGTGCCAAACAAGCACCAAAGGAACATGGACAAACCTTGGTTGCGGGCTAGAAGAACAAAATTGGCTTGTCTACTATTGTAGTTTCGTACGGGGGCCAAGAAAGAAAAAAAAAGAAAGACATTCTACAAAGGTAGCCAGCCTGATTAATCTCGGCGTACGGGGTACTTCCATCTGAACTCAGCTCAGCAAGGTAGAACCACATGATTTTGTCACGACCAAAACTCTCGAGCTGCTGCTTTATGTACAGTTTTTGGCGATCAGAGAATGATATGTATCGATTGAAACGTCAAGCGCTTTTGATTTATGGTTTCGCGTGTATGTGATGCCTCATCGTCCAAGTGGATGTAGCAGTGCTATGATGGCGTTCGATAATTGCATCGTATCCTTGAACTCGGGCACGGATCTAGCGAATGGGTTCAGATGCAAGCAAGTACAGCGCTTTCTTACAGAAGGAACTTTCTTTTCTATGTACTCACCGCCAATGAGAGCCCCGTCGTAGGTATGATAAGGAAATAATTTGTTCGTCTCGTCTCCTTTCCTTTCCTTTTCTTTTACCTCTAGGTTCCAGACAACATCTCCGGCCACTCGGGCAACTTGGACAATTACGGCAATGTACGTACATATGTACAAGGTCTGAACCAAGCTGGTTGGCCTATGATCAGCAGTCACTGGCGAAATCGAATACGTACATACGTATTTAGGCTTGGTACAGAAGTTGGCTGTCTCCCGTGCCTGTTTCTTGTGGTCGTCTCGTATGTACAGCCAAAACCATGCCGCCGCAGCCTGCTTCCCTCGTATGTGCGTGGGCGTAAAACTCGCAAAAAGGATGGGGAAGTGGGTGCATTGATGACCACTTGAGTGCGGGTATTCAATCTAGAAAACGCGAACGGATCAGTACAGTAAAGTCAGCCAGCCAACCACAACAAATTGCTCTCGGCAGGGAACCTAAACTAACCTAACCTAACTTTGGAGGTGACTGACCCTTGCTTTCCAATTTTCTCGCTTTGGCGCTCAGTAGGGACTCAAACACGGGCAGGGGTGATTGGTTATTTGTTTAAAGGAGTGAATTGATCCATGTGGACGTAATGTAATGGATACCTACATCATGAGACAGACAGAGAAAGCACAGGGTTGAAGATACTTCTGCCCACCTGCCTGCCTGCCTGCCTGCCTATGCCATATTTGTAGCTGAATGTGCAATTCAAATGTCACATGAAAGGAAAGAGGAAAGAGAGAATGTCGCAAGTTCCTTCCACGTATTGTGCAAGGCAATAACCCCCTGCCCAGATAGGTAGGCAGGTTCGGGGGCGCAATAAAAATCCTGGGGACCTTTAACGAAAATAGACTCAAGTACCAATACTCTGTACGTACTGATGGTTGATATCAAAACAATTACGGTTTCCACAACTGATATTACAGTACAGTATATAAAAAGCAAGTTCATTTTCTACTGGGTTCTTATTCGATCGACTGTGTGATTCATCAATCACATATATCTAAAGTTCGGGTCTCTATCCTGAACTACGGGGCCAAAGGGAAGGTGAACATGGGACCACTGAGCCAAGCGACTAGAGAAGGTAGTAAGGGGACCAGTGGTCAGCATTGGTCGATCCTGCCCCTCGAGTTCTGTAACAACAACATTTGATGCATAACTATCCGCATGTATCTTTGTCGCAGACAAGCACCTAGACTAATAATAAGCAGCTGAATTTTCTGGTAGTCGGTGTAAGAACAAGGTTGATAATCATTAAATTATGGTATGGTATGCGTCAGCCCTTCAGAGATCGACATTGACCATCCATTTGTGTATGACCGATGAGGATGGAAAGTAGACGGTGCTGCTACCTTCCCTGGAAAGTCTGGATCCCTGACTAGAGGTAGGTAGGTACAGACTATAGTACTGTATTGTAGTAGGTTAAAAACTGGAAGGAACGGAACGCATCTCATCTGGATTAAGATTGTTGTAATTGGTTAGAGCATTTGCAATTGCAGTTCTCGACACGAGCATGGAAGGAAACATCAAATCCAAGACACCGGCACTTTCCCATTTGTGTCGTTGGTTTCCTTCTAACCACCCCTAAGGTCTAACGGTAGGTCGTAGTCTACTAAACCTAGACATCCATTCCATTTGCTCCCCCAGTCAGTCATTCTTTTTTTCACTCTCGAATCGCTACCCCAAGCCGGTGGCCCACTATGACAGGTCGCCATATGAGAATTCATTACAAATGCTCTCAAGATGATAGTCTCAATATCGTCATTTCTAACTCCATGCTTGCAACAACTCCCGTGCTGTGAAGCAATTTGGTTGTCACATGAACAAAGAATATTTCAGCCAAGTTCATTACATCAAAGAAACAAGACCAAATCACAAGAGAACCTCCTGGTTCAGTATTATATATGGAAGCCAATCACATGCGACGGCTATATCGACTTTGGAAAGCTTGTAAAGCGCTGGTGGCAAACCCAGTACATGTACACAGACGCACCGCCAATGCGAATAATGTACATGCGGTGGAGTTTCGGGCAGTGTCTGACTTAGGTTTGGTCCGTTTTGCTTTGTCACGGCTTGCTTCGCGTGTACTTAACAGAAGATGAAAGATAGACAAGGGCGCTCACTCCCTGGTATCTATGCCAGGCTTGGCTGATCTGCTGCTCTCTCATCCCCGCTGCATCCGCCATCGCTGTCGCTGCTGACCGGAGAACCTTGACGACATATTTGGTCCCCGGCCTTGCTGAGTAGCTGTTCGTGTTGGAGGGGTGGGGTTGAAGACATGCCATTCTAGCTAAACCCCAACTGCAACCAAAGTTGAACCAGCATCTTCCGGATACACATTTTTGATATACGCCAAAGCCTCGTGTGCTCCGCCATCAGCAGTGCAGTCGACAAGGCGAATGATGTGGATGCTGAAGGCTTCACCATGCGGTCCTTCTGCTGAGTCGCACAGGGTAACCTAGCCACCACAATGGATCATGTTCTGAGACAAGAAAATCAAAGGGCTGTTGCCAACTGATTACACTTGTCTCTGTGTCGCCCAATCGTCGACTGATCTCACTGCTGGCTGCTAGGAATTTCCAAAGCCTCCACGTACATCCTGGACTAGCTTTTGATTGAGCTTGACCAACACCTGCTTGGTTTGGTCTATTCTATTCTCGCACAACCGCATATTCACCATCAAACACCGGATTAAGGCGCCGTCATCAAGCGATATTAGCGACTTGGGCACTATTCAAGGACTGTTACCGCTCCTCAGAACTAAACGTCGCTGGTCCAGATGCCATCCTGGCTTTTCCACCGTCGAAAATTTTGCTACCCAAATCTGAAATGAACCACAACGCTGTGTGACACCTCAAGCTTTACTGCAGACAAGAGATGGCCCAAACCATATCACTTCATTAGGCATGCAATCCGTCCGCCTACAATATTCGCCCCGACTATGCATCCACACGTCTACGGCATTCAATCACACCGTTGCTAAGATACGGCAATTCAACTTGCTGGGCACTGATTGAACGATGACACCCGCAGGTCGCACGCGTAGGACTTGGTGGCTCGTCAGTACACAAACGAGGCCCATTTCTGAGTGTTCTACATAATTGCCTCTCAATGTCCCAATATCCTGGTCTTATTGTCTGCTTTGAAGGTCACTCATCCAATGTACAAGACAGGTCGTTTCATGGTGCACCAACCGGCTGGTAGCGTCGAGCTCACATTGAGCTTTGATTGGTTCATTGCCTCCCCCTTAGGTTTACCGGTACAGCTTTACACGGTCCCAAGGTGTGCTGTGACCGCTGGGCCTCAAATGAGCGTCGCCGATGGACGCTTCTGATCTGGCTGGTCTAGTTCCGCCATCTTTTTCTGCAGCTCGACCCCGTCGGTGATGGCCAGATATCGATGAATGATGATGCGACGGTTGGTCGATCGAAACCACTCGAGGCAGATTGCGGCTGTTTGGGATGGAGACACGCTTCTTCACTCGGCAGCCTAGACTTTGATCAACATTGGACACCGGTCCGGAAGTTTGCTTGTACAGTATCAAAATAGGTAGCATGGTATGGAGGGACCATCACACCTCCTAAAGAAGTATAAAAAAATCACATTAACGAGCCATGATGCTTTCCCTATATCAACAAATGGCTCAAAATCCGCAAGAACAAGGTTTCTTCCGAGTTATTAAACTGAATAACAACAAGGTCAGGTTAAAGCCAGCATCATTTTCCGCGATGCGAGCTTTATGCTGGACGTGGAGAGACAAGTCTGATCCACTCAATAGTTGCTCTTGATAGCAATCCACTTACTTACTCAGGCCCTGTAGCCATATCACTCCACGTCCACGTCCACGCCCCTTGACATGCGCGACACTGATTCAAGAGTGAGGAATTTGTGATGCAGGGATGTCCAGGCCTGGATGAAATCCCACGCTTACAGCCCCCATCAGAGCCCTGTGCGAGTTGCAAGTCGCGCAGTCCCCCTGCTTTAGTAATTACTTATTGATTGACCTCAATCTCTTGGAGCTTTTACTGTAACCTTTGGCACATTTGGAAATTTGAGATAAACGGACAGTTCTATCGTGCGCAGCACCGGGTGGCGCTGCCAAAAACCCACCGGCGATCTCTTCTCGACTATTCGAGTTCAAAGCCCAGGCCCACGACATGTCGAGCTTTGGATGAGGGCTCAGTGTCAGATTGTCGTCTATATGTTTACAATAAATAGTCGATTCGAAGAAGTTCTGCTCCATTGAAACACAGAGCACGTCTGACATTCTTTCATCGACGGCGTTCTCTTTGCAGTGGCTTCGGCACTTTTCCTCGCTGCGGTCGGTACGAGATTCACTGTGGTATTTATATTTGATGGGTTGATTCTTATTCCTGTCTGAACCTGACGTATAATCGGCAAGAGTATAAGCTTTGATTTTGAGTCCTCCAACAAACTACAACGTTGACGGTGCCTTTTCTCACTAACACATGAAGTTTCTACCGGACAAATTAAAATGGCGGCTCTATCAGGGCTGGAACAACGTGGAAACATCCAACGATTCAGTCTTGGTGGTTGAGAATGTCGGATATCATGCATGGTACCACAGGGTAGGCAACTTGGCATGGTTGTTAGACAACCCTGGTCACTTGATCCTGAACCAGTCGGATGGTCCACCAAGATTCGAAATCTAACTTGTCATGATGCCTCTCTCAACATGATTTCGCATTCCGAGTTTCAAGCCCATGCTTTTTTCATCGAGAGGATAAAGAAGTGGCAATTGGCGAAGCCATAGACAGCTCGTGTCAATCCCACATGGAGTCATCATTACCCAAGTCACCCTTTGCCCGGCGAACAAGGGGCGTTCAAAGCCATGTTGACCCCTCCAGCCCCTCTCCAAAACCTGACATGCATGGGCGAACTCCTACAAAGTAAAGTTAACCGCAGTTGGTGCCTTGGCAGGCTGTCTTGAGATAAAAGGCAACCCAACCAAGAGGGGGAGAAGAAAATGGCAAGACTACATAGACCATAAAGAAAGGAGTCTGCATCCAAGGCAAGGAGGATTTGAGGGAGAGAGAGGCCCATGCAAGCACTTAACGCGCGGCACGATCAGCCGGCGTCAGACGGGGAGACTGACGACATGATCCGGGGTCCATCCCATCCTATTCTCTCTGTACAGTAGCTAACTACATACATGCCTCCAGGCTCCCTTTGTATCGCTGATCTGATCTGATCGCCTTTTGGTTTACGCCCCCATTTGAATCATGCTTATGTAGACCGTGTCAGCATTCATCTCGCTCACCTCTCCTTGACTGCTGATTTGCTCTGTTTGTGGGGCTTATACTGCATTCGCATTCAGTAGTCATGTCTCAACTCGAGCTGAGCTGAGATCAGGCCCAGGCTCAGGCTCAGGCTCAGGCTCAGGCCATTACGGGCCAAGGCTATTGCGGATGCAGGACAGGATTACCTTTTGTTGTCTCGTGTGCGTGTTTCTAAAACAACTGGTGCATGCAGCGCACGACTCGCCATATTAGAACGTGCTCATTTCAAGGCCACTACCCCAGTCCCATCACTACATTGGACCCTATCATTGGAAAGAACTGCCGCTTGTTGCTCGGGGCTCCTCCTTTGTTTCGTGCCGGATGAGTGCATATCCATCCCATGTCTGAGAACTCACAACACCAAGTCGGCCATCTTCAACTTGACCTTCTTGCTTTTGGAAGCCATGTCAACCGACATAATTATGTTTCATAGTATGTTTTTGCCTTGTGCATCTGTCTTGGTCCTTTTTGGTCCTGACCGGTTTGTTGACCAAGTCAAGTGGCTGGCTGAGATGATGGCGGTGTTGAGGCTTTGACACCTTTCTACTTCAACAGACCGCAGCTTGCGTATGCTATTCATGCAAATGTATCTGTCAAGAGGGGAGGGAGCGGCATCTAAATGTCTATGGTGATAGTACTTTGGATTCTTGCTTTTTCTTTTCTACAGATCCGGCACCATCCACTTTTGGGCGATGAATCAAGAGGACTCCTGCAATGCCCTTGGCCAACTCGTATAGCCCGATCGACAATTTGTGTCTCGAAACCTGATTGCAGAAGCATGCTGCATGAACGGAACATCGGCGGTTGATTAACTTCGAGCTGCCTACTATCGACAAATTCACAGAGCACGAGGCACCGATGCCTAGCTGTCCAGATGGAGTTCCTATGCAAGTTCGTATGGATGGCCATGGAGTTGGCACAACCTGCGGTAACTCCACGACCGGCATAACCATTCAAACGATACAGCCGTGCATTATCACAACCTCGGTATACCCTACAAACCTTCGAGAATTATTATATCTGTCAGCAGACGGCCAGGGCCAATCGCAAGCTACATCGTTTGGCGTTCTTGACTGCGTTTGGAAGTATCTATCTTCAACAACCAATGTGAAAGACAACTTCAACAGCCTCGATATGATGGTACCAAGACTATACAAGCAATTGCAACGCGAGACGAAGCTGAGCTGCCGAAGCTTTATAGGGAGATGTTTTCCAAGGCTAGTACTGGGCAGGGAAATACTTACTAATAACCCCAGTCTTAAACCTATATTCGCTCCTCAGGTAATGTGTGTCGTCATTGGATGACAATTGATTGCTTTTGTGCGATACTGTGTTCTTATGAAGGATATATTCTGCCAACACTTCTGGCTGACAACATGGATATGCACGATTGACAGCGATGATGACTACTCGTTACCAAAATCAGGAAAAGTGAAGTCCTTGAATAGTTGATACATATAAGATATCTTGAGGAATAGCTGTCGTGCTGTTCTGGCGTTGAGCTGTATCAAGAGAGACGCTCGCCACTTGAGTGGAAGGACAATCTGGCACACTGACTAAATGTCGAGCTACACTTTACGCTTAAATCTACCCATTCCTAGTCAGATATCAGCTTCCCTCCGTACACCACGTGGCTGGCGGATAGACTTCATGACTCTAGTTTGACAGAAGGTAGAGACGAGTCCTCCCCTAAAACTCATACACATACAAACAATCTCAATTGGTAGTTCAAATGCTGATGCTTGTTGTCAGTTATCGAACACAGATGTCTCGAAGGACGAGCGTAAAGACAGCTCCTCAATGTAGTTGCTGATACAACTAGGATATACGAGCCTGTGTATCGTCATCTATCTGGTAGATACCCCTGGAACTAGATATATGTGAGCTCTAAATGAGTGGGACTGGATGAAATATGTGCCACAAGGTTCAACACTGCTGCTGCTTCAACTAGGTGACGATCAAGTAAATCAGGCTGTAGGGCAGCTCGAAGCAGTAGGCCAGACAATTTATCTGTGACGATAGATCAGAGACAAAGAAGCTGGGCGATTCATGTTTTGGTGACCTGTAGGAACCCGCAGTATGTGTTACATGTTCGCCTTATAACAACAGCCTCACACAGACAATCAATCTACTTGATATGTGCTATATGTATGCACTTTCCAAGACAATTGCTTCAAATAAGAGTGAATGTAATACTTATTATTGCCAACTCATCAATCTGCATATTACCGCCCTGTTAGTTACTGTGTCTAGCACTCCCCGTTCCTTGTGCCTGTGTCTGTATCCTCCAATCGCATCGTCTTTGGGGCCAGCAAATCATAAGATGGGATGAATGTCACAGATGAGCATACATATCCAGTTTCATGTTCCTGTCGGGTCTTCGGCATGGCTCTCCATTAAGTGGGAACTTGGTGTGTGACGTCTACGAACTTTGATACACGGCAAGGGTTCTGGGTCCAGGTTCCTTACAAGGGTTCTTTTTCTCTCTCTCTCCTTCTTTGCATTGCATTGATGCTGAGGCTATACAGAGAAGAAAAGAGGCCTCTTCTCTTCCGATTTAGCCGTGATGGGAGATCCTCTTCGCCCTGTTGGAATAGGGGAGATGGCATCCGAGAGGACCGGAGTAGAGTGTAAGGTTACATACGTATGTATTCTGCTCTGACTGGACTTGATTTGGCTCCCCGTATTCTCCCCGCATAAGTTAAGTTGTTCCCCAAGTTAGCAACTCTCAGAGATCGACGGGAGTTGTCCAAGCCACTGACCGACCTGTCCTCATAAACCGCTCATCCTTCCCACTATATTATACTACACTTGCAATCCATTTCCCCTTAGCACAATCCCTAGTGACTTGGAATTCAACCCTCAACACCAAAACCATCAATCGTAATATCTCCGCGGTGTTCCCGCTTACTTCTACGTCATAGCCTAGCCAGTCGCCTTTCAACAAGGACACCCCTGTCAGATCACTGTCCTGCAACTGAAGAAAGACATTCTCATGAACAAGATTTTTGAAGAAGAAAAGTCGATGAATTAGTTTTTTGTTTAACTAACACTGGCTCCCCCCTGGCTTCTGGTTAGTCACTCGACATACCATATTCGTTACAAAGAGAAACCACTTCAGTTCAGTAAGGACTGTGACCCTCGTCTTTCCTTACAGTGCTGGTCCTTGTTCAACAAAATATTTTCTCTACCCTACCCTCTATTCGCTTCAGATTGCCGAAGGCCTGAAAACGAAACCTAATCGGGCATTAAAGAAAAGAAGGGGAAAAAAACGGAAGGATTGGGCCACAACCTATATTCCCATATAACTGAACGATTTGAACTCTGCAAGAACTGTGAGACAGCAAAGTCACAGTTGAATTTCTATTCGATACACTAGTGTCTTATACAGGCGAAGCGAGTCTTGGCTTTCAAGATGCCGCGTTCTGGCTCGTTCGAGCGACGCAGCTCTGTTAACCGGAGACAATCGCCAAGCCCATCACCAATCCCCACGCCATCATCCAGAGCCCGCACACCCTCACCTTCTCGCGGCCGATCTCAATCGTTTCGGGGTAATACCAAACCCGCTTCTTCCCGACCAATTTCACGCTCGAGATCTAGAGGAAGGTCGTCTTCACGATCAAGCTCGCACTCGCCTTCTCGTCGCAAGAAGCGCGGCGACGATCATGACTACAATGGTCTTTTCAAAACCACTGCTGGTCTGTTGGCGGGAATTGGTGTTGCGACCGTCATAGCCCACAAGGTCTGGCCAAAGGGCGTTCTCCACGGCGACCACGAAGATTGGGAGCATCCTGCCCCCAAGCATAGTCGGAAACATCAGCATCGCCGTCGCTCGCCTGAAAATGCGGAGCGTGTGTACGAGCGTACTACTAGACGGCATGGCGACGCTGTCTATCACGAGGAAGTCAGCCGTAGACGGCCTCAGAACTACGAGAGGATGCCGCAGGAGCATGTGAGGATACGACAGCATGCTGAACGGCTACCGTATACTCCTGATGATTACTATGTCCAAGAGCAGCCTTTCTATCCGACCGAGCGCAGAAGAACTGTTGCTCAGCCTGCCCCTTACCCCCCTGAGTGGTGACATGCACTGGCGAAGACGAGACGTTACTGTGTATTTACGTTGATATGATTTGTTCATGTCAAATGGGAAATGGGAAATGGGCTGATTTGTCTTGGTTGAACGACGGTGAATTGAATTAGTGTTGGGGCGGTTGGCAATTCGCTGTGTTTTACATGTTTGCTTCAACAACACTGGCGCTATTATAATATCCACATACAAGTGATTCTTTGATATATCTTTTATAAATGTTCTTTCGCTAGTTCTATGCTACCTATACTATGATTATACCTTAACTCCGCTTGAAACCCACAAGTGCCGTCCTATGTGTGCATATCCATCATAAGAACCTTCAAAGCCAATCCGTATTCCATATATACTACATGATCCATTATATCTCGCTTGCTACCGGCGATGACGGGGCAGTGCTGGGCGAATCCCCCATCATCTCCTTTGGTGCTGTACTCTCTATAGCCTCATTCCAGCCTTCGCCGGCGGTATGTCTTACAAAGACTGTGTTGAGGGTATCTGCAAAGTACCTCTCACGGCGGGTTGTTCTCCTTTCGCCCCCTTCAATAGCCGAATAGGCACTGCGTGTGGTGCGCATCCTCTTCCGGGTACCGCCTTCGCTTAAAAGGTTACTCAACTTAAGCCGCTCTTGCATCAGGGTGTTGTCAAACTCCACGATCCCACGGACCCATGGCGCTACGTCCAATACAATGAGGCTTGTGGTCCGGTCAAATACAGAGGGGTCAAGATAACTAGCGTATACTGCCTTTTCGTTTATAGCAATGGGATCGAATGCATGGGCTAGGTCCATGCGGTTCAGAGGCGGGGTCTGAGGCTCAAACGAGTGCTTGAGTGATTGGATGACTTGCTCTTCCGTCAACGGCTCGAGAAGACTGGTAGTTGTTGTGTCAATTTTGAGCGAAGTACCGAGAAGCGTTTGTCTTGTCAGTGATTTGAGTGCGAAGGACAGGTCGACACTTGGCGAGGAATGTAGGACCTTGGGGTCTGCCTCGAGAAGCCGGCGGCCAAGTATGAAATCGTCTCGCATCTTGGTTGGCATTTCAGGCAATCCCGGGTCTATAATTTCCTGAAGATTTGTACCCAGCGTGCCGCTTGACAACAAATCTGCGTCGCTCATCGAAGTATAGAACTCATCCATGACCTCAAGAACCTTGAGCCTCTTACTTTGCTCCCAGGTGTTATGTGACATACCATCTGCCCATGACTGCAGATTCAATGTGTTGTCCCAGTCGCCCATGTCCAGCATCCAAGAGTCCCACGACTGCTTCAACGCTTCTTCCTCAGACTTCATTGGGTCGGGGCAGGTAGCTATCAGATCACGGCCAACCCAGCCCAGCCCCTTGCAATAAGTCTCTTCGCTCAACACCCGCACCACATCTCCGTTCTCATCCAGATCAGATCCTTTGGGCCATCGCAGGTAGAACCAATCGGACCCTCCCTTGCGATCCCCGACCCCAATCTGACACCAGTAGTTGAGCTCTGTTAGCGTAGCCCTGAGATCGTTTGTGCGAGACTTGTACAAGGCCTCAACAGCCGTGCGTTGTAGTATGTGACCCTCATTAGCTGCTGTAAGAAGGCAAAGGTCGACGGCAAGATCGATAGGCGGAGGTGAGAAACGAAAGATGCCATGAAGATTAAGGGTCTGGAACGGCACCATCTTTTCGTCGTTACAAGTCATGATAAAAGGTCGTTTTGATTGCGCCATCATTCCCGTCAATGTCGCCCAAAATTGCTTGTCTTCTTCGTATAGAATATCCACCTCTTCCAATAGAATCAGCGACTGTTTCTGACTCTTAGTTGAGCTGGCTTTTGTCGTCTCGGTCAGCCTTTCTTCTGTGAGGCTCTTGATCGGTGGCCGGGAGGTTATCTTCTTCTGAAAAAAGTTTGTCATCATGCCCTGTTTCCCAGCTTTCAAGTCACGAGCCACCTCGTCCTCTTCTGTAACTCCAGAGCTGCTCTGCGCATGATGTTGCTGAACAAGATGATTGCGCGTCATATCGCCAACCTTCTCCAGAATATCTTTGCCGCTTCGTCTACTTCCAGGGTGAATTTCGAAGATCTCGAATCCTAGTTCTTTGGCTATAGCGTAGACAGTCGCTGTCTTACCACTTCCGTGGGGACCACTGATGACTACAGCATTCGTCAATCGTTCTTGGTCCTTCGCCCCCTTTGTTACATCGCCATTTCGAACAACAGTCTTTTTCACCAGTCCTGAGCCAGCAGGTGCCCAGTCATCCTCATTTTCAGAGATCTCTTCCATTTCATTTGCTTCCTCTTCGCTACTGACGATGAAGTCATCCAGCTCATCCTTCTTTCTTTTCTTTTTCGGTGCCGCCTTCGACTTCGTCTTTTTCTTCGTCGTAGGGTTATCCTGGCCTGTTGAAATGACTGATTCAACTTTAAGTGCTTGCAGCCAGTCTTTGAGCAAAAGAGCTTCCTTTCCGCCCTGCAAGATCTCTGACGCTGTAGCAGGGGCGTATTTGTGCGTCCAGGCTAGCGATTCGCATGTCGATCTGTCATATGCCGAGAGGTTTGTCTCAAGCGACTGATATAGGCGGTTGATCGCAGAATGTGTGGTCCTTGGATACACGGCAATATCGTCAACTAGCTGATCGTCGTCTTGACTGGCAGCTGATCTTAATGTTCGCAACTCTGGACGAATACGTTTCTGGAGTTTTCGGCCGCTTTCGAAGTGTCGTGAAGGTTTGCGTAACTCCTCAGGGGCCGGCTCAAAACGGTCATCGTTTTTAGGAAGCGAATTATGAATGGCGGCGAAATCCATGGTGGCGCAGAACCGCTCCAGCACAGATTCTTCAGGAGTTATCGTTACAGCGGAGCCCTTGGATTTCTTGCTTACTCGTTCCTCAGGTAGAAATGTGGCCAGGTCGACTTGGACGTCAAATCCACGAACGTGGGCCATCCCCTTAGCAGGCCACAGAGGTTGCATAGCACCAGGGACTTTCGCCACTCCTGTTCTAACTCCAAACCGCGGTGCCTGTTTGTTCACAGCGAATGGATTCCGAGCCTTTTTCGGAGACATTGGCGTGGACATAAAGACCGTGTGGCGTGATGAAGGAGAAGGTTTGTCGACGGTACTCTCCCCCACCTTGTTGACCTGCTTTGTCTTTCCGGTAAAGAGCGGGTGCGTAGTTTTGGAACCTGCAGCATTCTGAATGGTAGAACTCTCCTTCGGTTTCCTTCCTCGTTTCTTCGGCGGGGTTGGAGGAATTATGATCTTGCCATCCATGATCTGAGAAATCTTATCACCCAGCTCTTTTCGACTGGCATCGTCATGTCCGTATTTCATGCATACTATACGGGAGGGAGCATATCTTGGTCTGGATTTTGGTGGGGACCTTAATGTACCAGTCCTTAGGTTCAATTTCAGCATCTTTGGAGTGCTCGTTTTGGTGTCGACATTGGGGAGGCTTGGAGGATTCGAAATAGCCGAGTTTGGGTCATCTTCGGTGGGTGTGAGGAGGGCGTCGTTCATTGGGGTTGTTTTATTGCCGGCAGAAATAGTTCCGATAGGTTTTATTCCAAGACTCTGCTCGATTGTCGCGTTGCCAGAGGTTACAAGTCCTTCGCTCTGGCGTGTTCGCCGTTGTTTCTTCGGCCCAGATACATCCTGTGGCAGAGTAGTCTCGGTCTTTCGTCGTTTCTTTCCGTTCTGTACTTCAGTTGCGGGTTGAGTGTCACCGTGAAGAGATTCGTTGCTTTGAGTCTTGACAGATTGATTGGAGGGGACGACTATTTCGGAGGCAGGGCCTTTCGTAAAGAAAGGATGAACTTTCTTTGCCTCTGGTTCCCTAATGCCTTCTTGGGCCATCCTTTCGATCAAGACGGGTCCCATTGATGCGTGAAAGACTGCAGGAGTATAAATATAAGCATGCAATGGTAACGGTCACAGGAAGTTAAGGGTCCAGGTAGTACCTTGAACTCAGAGTCAAACCACCATTTCGCAAATTTAATTTTGACGATAAGAATGATACCAAAAGAAGAGAGTAAGGGCGTGATGAAGGGGTAAAGGGATGGAAATAATAGAATTCCAATATGAGGTGTACTTGGACTTGGTGAAAGGAACCGAAAGCGTTGCCCGTGGATATTGAATGTTAAAGAGGTTGGCCAAGGGTTCGCGTTTAAAGTGGTCACCACTGAACGCGTCGTTTCACGCGCTATACGTGCCTCAGTTAGGTACTAGGTACTAAGGTAGGCTAGGTACGTCAGGGATGTCTGCCAGACAGTGGGTCACAAGTACTTAGGCTGTGTTCTTTCGCCCCACCACCGGAATTTGTTTCGGTCCGCTCCAACTTTTTTTTTTTGTGAAGCTTCGACTTATCGATCTTTGGAGGAAAATTGCAGGTCGAAATATTCGACTTACCGAATTGTATTTCTTGGAGCCCACGGTATAACTCAGCATCGCAGTACCGTAGTCGCAATGGCTTCCGAGTACAGAATACACAAGCCGTTTGTGCTGGCGACTCTTCCTCGACCATTGGATCATACTGAGGGTCGGATCGTTGCGCGAGAAGTCTATGGCTTGCGCGATGGCCAGAAGAAGAGAAAGAGGACAGAACTGGTTGTTGGTGTGGACGGAGAGACTGCTAGCATATACGATGTATGTTCCTTCTTAAGAATCGGTGTCCGATATCACTAACATTGTATAGGTTCCAGCATCCAGTCTGATCACTTCGTATCCTATCCCACCTCAAGAATCATTCACCTGCGCTCCTTACTCTGTTAGAATCCGACGATCGGGCACCAACGATGTTTCGCGGTACACCTATATCTCTACCCGCGACTCTACCGGCCAGAAGATCACACTCTTCAAGGACGTTGTCCACCAGGATGGCAAGACTACTTCCACCACGACTGCCTCCCCTGTTCTCAAGACCTCGCCTGTTCGATACCTTGCCTGCGCTACCAGTGTATCAGAGACCGCAAATGTTGGCGATGTGATCGCGGTATGCCAGAATGGAGAGTTGATTTCGCTCTCCTCTGAGACTCTCGCAACCCAGTGGACCTCATCTTCGAGACCAGCTGTGCAGGACGCTATCGCAACCCAAATCGAAAGCTTCGAAGTGGACTACATCACCTCAGGCACACTTGCTGAGTTCCGCGAAGGAATTTTCAAAGACAAGCCCGAGATTTTTAGCGCACTACTCAAGACGCCCAATTCCGAGCCCGAGTTGGTTGCGCTTGTGTCGAGAACTCTGAGCCAAGGTCAGGAGAGCCGGCACTTAGTCGTTCTCGCCGTAGCTTCCGGTACTTCTTCTGTTGCCTCAGATATTCAGAAGTTGTCACCCCTTGAAATCGCCCCCATCGGCATTCCCTCGCCTCGCGGTACCGATAAATCCACCTACGAAGTTGATGTGCAAGCAGCCTTGCTCTTGCAGCTCCAGGAAGGCACTCTCAGTATTTACGACCTGGCTGCACCTGTCCCAAAGCTCAAGTCCGTGGTCCAAATGGAGAACGCAGTCTCTTTTGCTCGCCTGTCCCGACCCTTCGTTCTATCTTGTTCATTTGAGTCCATTGGCCTCTACAATCACCAGTACCGCTCGACTCATGCTAATACGCCCTTTGACCTGTCGGAGGTGCTCCCCAAGGGAGAAAAGCCTCGGTCATGCCATTTCATTAGTTATCTGAGAAGCCAAGAATTAATTGTTGCTCTGGTTGACAACGTCCTTGTATCAATCCAGATCGAGCCCCCAAAGAGCCACGGGAAACGACGGAAGCAGGGTCTTCTGATCGACTCTATTGGTCGCGGAACTTCCACTGAGATTCCTGCGAAGAAAGTCAAATCAGACAAGCTCGCAGCAGAGTTCTCAAAGTACGTTCCTGGCTCAATGACTGAGAAGTATATGGCCAAACTCCGAAAAGACCTCGAGGCAGCCGATGGACATCTTTCAAAGGGCGACCTTGATGAATGGGAACAGTTGCTGCGCAGTCGTTTCCATGTGGGCCTGCGATCCGTCGTCGAGGGCAAGGAAGACAAGGACGCTCAAGAGCTCCCCGAATGGGAGTGGCTTACCGGAGGATCCTCATACGCTGTCGTTGACAGGCGATGGGTGCTGTATGCCATCGGGCGTATCTTTTCTATCTCCATGACCGAAGCCCCCGAGTCACGACCTAAGCTGCAACTCATTTTACCCGACACAAATGTCACGTCCTACCTCGTTGTTGCTGGACACCTGACCCTTTCGAATTTGAAGGCTGCTTTCCGAGATGAATTTGACGTAGAAGCTCTTGACAACAAAGCTCTTGTCGAGGATCTCTTGACAAGCTTGACTGATGCTGATCCATCAATGGCGCTGGTGCTGGACTACCTCCAGGCTACACCACTCGGCGAGATGGAGCTACTCCTTGCCATCCGAGCGTTGATGGTCAACCTTAACATCATCACTGATCCCAAGAAGCCAGCTAGCAACAAGCTTTTAACGACTGAGGCACACGATGGGACTGAAAACTTCGACATGGACCTCGATGGCCTTGAACGGGAAATTGCCATTACTGAGTACTACCTCCGGGACGAAAGCAACAGCCGTACACGAGGACTCACATCAGCGCTCGCTAAACTCTGGCGTCTGCCAGCATTGACTACAGTCAAGGCAATGCGGGCTACGCTTAAGACACGGGACATTTTGTTTCTCATTCACACACTCCGACTGGAACTCACACAAGGTGCGTGGACATCGCTGTATCTCGACTCAGTTAGCATGGATTCCGAAGGCAACGACCCGCCTCCGGATGGCGTGATCACTCTGATTTCGGACCTCCTTGGTCGGTGCATCGATGCCATTGGCGCCGGAGGCTGGTTGTTGGACGACACCGCCTCAAGCGACAAGTTCGAGGCTGGCAATCTATTGACGCCGTTGTATAATGAAGTGCGCGTCGCCCTCGAAGGCATCGAGGAGATTGTGACAATCAACAGCCACGTTAGTGAGGTAATTCGGTATGGACATGCTGCCCAGAAGAGCGGCGTGGGCCGACCCGCATGGAACACAAATAACCCAGTTTCGATGCAACTGGAAGGTCGAGAGTCTCGATTGCTCCCGTTGGGTCTCAAGACGAAGCAGCTTCCAACCAAGAGCAAGGTGGTGTCGGGCGGCGAAGTGGTGCAGCGCAGTACGCGAGAGACAGGACACCTGATCAGTCAGAAGGTGGAGGCATACTCGCTTGAGAAGTTGACAATCTAAAGCTTGGGGAAAAGAGAGTTTTCCCACAAGGCAACCGGAAGATTTGCGCTACTCAGACTTTCATCTGTAAGCACGTTGCCGACCTGCGACACCACATGGCATGCGGCTGAAAGTCGTGGTATCTGATTTGGCACCAACGAGACTAGTCACGGGGCTCGGCAATCGAGGGGATTGGAAGACTGGAGGCGAACTGACGCCCAGCAACGGTGGTGAAGCTTCAAAAGGGCGTGGGGCAGTATCAAAAGCCAAAGCGATCGGCTACACACGGCGCATGCCAGAGAGAAGAGGGGGGCGCGGGCGTGTTAATCAAAGTCACATGTCGATGAGCATTTGGTTTATCAGACAAAGATGTCATTTGTTTTCAGCGATAATATCAGCTCAGCATGGAGAAGTCGGTAGTTAGATTTGGCAACCCATTATCAAGTGTTATGTTATGTTATGTTGCAGCAGAAGAATAGAGGCGTTTCAAAAGAAGGGATGGTCTAATCTCGGTCGCAGATAACTGTGCACCTGTGCCACTGAACTTGCAAGGACGTGTCTTTTGCGTGACATGCAATGGGATTGCAATTCGTGGGAACAGAGGAAGGGAAAAGGCACCCGCAGACTTCATTCACCGACAGATGTGACCATTCATAGGTCTTGGAACATTGCGGCGACCCAGGCCGCCAGACGACCTATCACGGTACATCAAGTAAAGATGCAATGATGAGAAGGCAATCGCCCGTTTTTTCAGGCTTGCGCTGCGGTTACGTGCAGGGTAGGTAGCAAATGTGCAGTAGCAAGTCCTCAAATATACGTGGTAGTTGTTCCATAATCATCGATTGGTCTCGTTGAAGGGTGACGTATTGATCTTGCATGAGGATGAGTCACTGCATCCCATCAAATCCCAAAGAGTAGAGTGTACAGTACCTACAATGGATCGATGGTAGAGCCTCGATGACAGCGCAAAAAGTTTGACAAAGAATTAGCGGCAGGGCTGAGGGGGAGTCCCGAGTTACTCCCTGCCTACCTTAGTACCTATTACCGTACTTGGGACTGTTCTCTCTGATAATGGATGTCTTTACGAGCACAGCCTGACTGATGGTCAAAGCTGTCGCGGAAGACTTGCCGGTATGCAAGTGCTGGTAGCTAAGCTAATGCACGGAGCCGAGCTTCTAGACAGAATAACGAGGCTTGGTCTTTTGAAATAGATGGAGGCTGCAGTGAGCCGAGGATGGGTTCAAGGGTAGTGGAGAAGAAAGCATGCAAGCAATCATGCTGCACATGGCATAAAACAAAACAAGAGATGGGAAGTGACAGTGACAGCGCAGAAAGCCCTGCATTGCAGATCGGTTTCGGTTTGCTCGGTTGGTATTGGACATGGGAGTGGGTACAGTACTATTCAGAATGTACTGTACTTACAGAAAAGAAAAGCGACGTTCTCATGAGCAAGAGACTAGAGGCGAATGAGGAGCCCATTGCGAAAGTTAACTCCGGTAGTCATGTTCTAGAAGGCGACGAAGAGGATGACAAATGGGGCACCAACGAAAGCGAGCTGAGCCAAGTCAAGCCAAGCCAAGTCAAGGGTAAGCATATACTACTAGTAAGTAATGTACTTGGAGAACCTGAAGCCGAGTACGAATGTGAGGGTAGAGAAGAGGAGACAAGTGATGATGTTGAGTACCTAAATCAAGTGTTTGTTCCATTTCCCAAGAGTCTGGTTCTCGATCTGTGAGTGAGCAACAGCAATAGCAACAGCAACGCAATCAAGCTGTGCCTTAATCTAGCAGCTGGTGATGAAATGATAGACAGGAGTCGACAAAAGCTGAAACATTTGAAATGCTCCTCCTCCTCCGGATAAAGGACACTGTAACCGCTTATCCCTAAATTCGACTAAAAAGCGTCATCCTGATTTTCTTCTTTTTCTTTTCTGACAAGGGTCCTACGCTTTTACTTCTTGATGCCGCTAAAATAGAGAATGCCCCACGTAACGCCCCGTTACCGAGCGGGTGGCGCAGCGAGAAGCTAAGAGGCAAGTAAGTACCTACTAACCTAAGTGGAATACGCCAGAAAGAAGACGTTTCCTTTCGTATCGCTGTACGAGAAGACCAATTAATGGAGACTCAGAGAAAGGAATTAAAGTAGGGAGAGAGACAAAGTCAAAGAGGGCGATCATGGGCAATTGCAGCAAGTCTCAAATTCCAGTTGCGAATCCTGTAACATGTCCCTAATATGGAAGGCATGACCAACCAGCCTTGTACTGTAGCTCGAAGAGGCGACCTAGGCACCCCGACAACCTCAAGCGATGATGTAAGGCTGCTAGTCGAGAGCGGCTACCTACGTCACTAGACCCAGGGCCCAAGACAAAGACAGGGAATCTAACGTTCCCCCACAGGTACTGAGTTCGTCCCCGGAAATACCTAGGACAATGACAATGCAGCTACAGAAGACCCTTGGGCTTTGGGCAATGTTTTTTTCTTTTTCTTTTCTTTTCGAGACAAGGCATGACATGGGATCTAAAGTGCAAGAAAGTGAAATCATCATCGGACACACGAGTAAATGCGTCGAGTGACATGTACAAGCAACAAGTTGTCTGGTGCACCTAATGTCATGTATGTACTCCGTACTCTCTGATATAAGCGTGCCCGAGTGTGGTCACCCTCCGGGCACCGATGGAACATGCATTTCAACCACATGCCCTGAGGAAGTACTGTACCTACCTCTTAGACCACCAACCACGTTTTACCTAAAATTCACACACACCCACTTCCATCCATCCATCTCATTCCATGCCTGATGGGTATTCTTTCCTCTGCCTCGTCCGCGTGCCTGTTTTCATACGTCTTCGTATCTCCCCAACCTTTGACTGGACTTGATAATCCGATCCCTCCCTTCTACCCGCCCAACCCTTCCACTTTTCATGCCGTCCTCTTCTTGTCATATACCATCCCTAAATATTTATTTACTACCTCTCTACTAGGTTGGCATTCAACTTATGCTTCCAACTTTTGTTCCCTAGAAACGGACATTAGCAAAGACACTCTACCAACATTGCTCACAATTAAACACATACAGGGAACGACCACTCGCATCTCATTAGTCTCCCACAAACCAACTACACTATAATCAACATATACATCTAGCCCAACAACAATATAGAAGCTCTTCTGAGCCTAAAAACACGAGCCATGAGCGGCGGCTCAACCGTCCAACACATCGACGCTGTCGATGCCCTCGCTCGAAATCTCTACCTCCGCGCCAAACAGTCGGGCCTTCCATTTACCGCTGTCGCTGATGCCGTTCGCAACCTCCATCGGGTCCTACGACATTTACGTATCGAAGCTGCTGACCAAGACTCTCTCTTAAACAACGTCGATGCCTCATCAACATCGCTTTACGCCCGTAAACTCTCGCCTCTTGTCGAAGACTGCGATTTCACCCTCGCTCAACTCAAGACGCTGCTGGACAGATATGGAGACGGTCGCGCTATTATGGCCGAGGACGAGCGCCTGCGCGACAACAAGCTATTCGAAATGAAGCAGAAACTTGACAATGACAAATACAGCGTTGACTTGTTTCTGGACGCCGTTCAGCTGCATGCCGAGAACAGACCCACCAGGGTTGTCGAAGGCCAAGAAGGCCTTGAGAGAATCAAGGACGTGGTTGACGAAATTGCCACCAAACTCTTCCGAAATCGCAACGAGAGTAGCTTTACCGAAGACGAAGATGGTTTGTGGCGTGAGTTCAAGATCGAGCTCGAGGATCGAGGGTTTTCACCCCAAGTGCTACGTAAACACAAGGTACGCATCGACCATTATTGTTTGTAGATCGTTACGATTAACACAGCATCAGGATGTTCTACGAGCATATATTCGTGAGCTCGAGTCCGTCCAGAACCAGAATGGCGGGAACTATCCTTCCGTTCGAGGTCTCCTAGAGCAAGAAGCCCGATCTCAGCCTTCTTCGCCAGGAGAAGACAATGGTAGCCCTTTCGACAAATACCCGCCTGTTATCCTTACTGGTGGCCGACGCAGATCAAACAGTGACCCCCCTAGAGACGCTGTGCCACGATCGTCGAAAGACGGCGATAGTGAATCCGACTTCTCCATGGCACTCGTATCCACACAGGATCTGCTTAGCATGGATCAGCTCAATTCCCAAATGACAAACTTGAGTGTTCAGCCCAACGACCAGTACAGTCTGGCTCCTGGGCCCAGGCATATCCCACCCAACAGTCTGTCGGGTGCCCCAGAGATGTCCAGCTCTCCAACTGCTCATCACTATGGAGCATCCCCACGCTCTATACCCTCTATGCCTCATCATTTGAACAGTGGCCCACCGTCATACGGTAGCAGCCCACGGAGTAGTGCTCCTCGGCTAGCTCCAGACCGATGGGGCAATGAGATCCCACCTGATGCTCAATGGACTAGAATCAAGCGAGAGCGTGTTAGCCCTGAGGTACTTGAACGGGCTGGTGTGCGCTATGAGGCGCGTCCTGATTACGTTGCTGTCTTGGGCATTTTAACTCGAGAACAGATTGAGGAGTATGCACGTCAAAGCGCGGCATGCCGTGCTGCACGATTGAGACGTGGCCCACCGCCTCGCAGGCATGACCACTACTCGGAGCGTAGAGACTCGAGGAGCAGCCGGGAGGATGAAGACGATGATAGTGGGGTTTCTGAAGAAAGTGATATCACAGACGACGAAGACGACAAGTTTTCAGAGAAAGGCACAAAGAGCTATCCAGTTATCGTCAATCCTCCCACAAAAAGCAAGACGTCCCCTTCCAGCACTACGCTCCCAAAGCCAATCCTGAAAAACAAGAATGAAAACCGCGTTCACTTCGATCCAGAGCCTTACGAGGTAGATGGTCGAAGTCCTCGTTCTTATAGGGATGACCGACATCGTGATCGCGATTACCGCGATGATCATCGTGACCGTCGACGCATGAGTCCGTCTAGGTCGTCACGACGCTCAAGAAGGTATTCTGACAGTGGGGATCGTCACTCGCGCAGCGACAAGCACGGTGATTACTACTACGATGGTGGCAAACGCTATCATCGTGAAAGAGATCGAGATCGCGACAGGGACAGAGACAGAGATCGTGAGCGAGACCGCGATCGTGATAGAAGAAGTACGAGGAGGGAAGACCGCCCTCAAGGGAGAAAGAAATGGGGAGAAGCTCTTGGTGCGGTTGGTATTGGAGGCGCAGCAGTGAGTCTCTTGAGCGTCCTCGCCGAAGCTGCTTCATGATCCAAGCGGGCTGGTTCCGTTTCATCACTCATACCTTTTCTTTGTTTTTCTTTTCTAAATGGTTCCTTTGGGTCGTCCTTTCACTGGAAACATGTAACAATCGAGCTCTAAAACGGAATGGACCACAGAACAAGATGGTAACAGGGTAAAAGTCAGGGAAGGGTTGAGTCAGTTTTGTATAATTATATTGGGATCCTTTGATGTACGTTAGTTATACCAAGGCTGAGATAAGAGCCAAGCAGATGGATATGGCAAAAACTTAGATACCCACGATGAATGTTAGTTTGAAAGGTGTCAGGTATACAATGGTTGCGGAATGAGTCGAGTCTGTCATTGAAAATGGTCGCCATGAACGATCTGTTTAATAGCACAAGCTTCAAGCTCTAACTTATCGATATGTGAAATGAAAATCTAAGTGACGGTCTAGATTTATCATAGCCACACTCTCTACCTCATTAGTTCCTCTCCCAGGGTCTTCCACCACCCTCTCGCTTCCACATCCGTGGACTCGGGCGCCGCACCCTTGGCACGAGGCCTAGGTTCGGGTACGCGTGTCCACTCTCGCACCTTCATGACTTTGTCCATAGGCCAGTTATTCATGCGATCCTCAAATGTTTCCGTGTCGAGAATCTGGCCACTCATTGCCAGCATCTGGGTTTCGAAGCCGCCCTTGGCCTGAGGCAGTGTCTTACGTTGTCTATATATCCAGTTGAACCGACGAGGCTCTACACTGCGCTCGAGACATACATAGCCTTGTGCGGTACGATAGCGTATCTGTTCGGTCAAGAACTCGCCGAATTCCAAGATGGTGTTGGGTATGACGGTCTGCGTGTACTTGGTCTTTCGTCGGTTGGCGTTGTCGGTAACACCACTAAAGAAATGGTGAAGACACTCCTCAATCGCATACCAGGCGTGTTCCTTCTGGGTTTCGATTGTAAGGCGTCGATGGCTAACATAAGAGATTTCTTGGAGGACCTCATCAAATACAATTTGTTGGTGCTCTTTCTCAAGACGGCGGTAGTGTTTTATGGCATGGTCGCGAATCATATCCTTCGCCGCACCGAACCTGCGTTGAAAGATAAGCACTTTGATACGAGCGATATAACTTTCGAAAGTAGGCTTGACATTGTAAGGTTCTGAGGTCATGGTTTCCCAGACTTTGGTAACAAGTTGGGGATCTACCAACGAAGAACGGGGATAACTTTCCAATATTCTACGTTGAGCTTGGTTTGCCTTGGTTGAGCAGACGTAGGCCCAATTGAAGAGATTGTTCCATGTTTCATGCGGTATTGGGATATTGTAGACATTCGAGACATGGATGACTAGATCAAGACAAAGACGAATGCGCGACATGCACCCGAATGCCTCGACTAAGGCGTTGAGGAAGCGGTGGGTAGGAGCTTTCGGGCTACCAGGTCGAAAATACCTACGACCTATGATTGAGAAAATGCCCGTTTCTTTGTCCTCAAGAAGCCCGATTCCAAATCCCCTTTTTAGGACAATACCCCGTATATGTGCGAGTGAACCACTCCGGCCAAGGCCAATGAGAGTATTACACAACAACTCCTCGTTTAGCAAAACGCCGTAAGCTCTGGCGCGGCGCCAATGCGCAAAGTAGCTTTGGAAACTCCTCTTTTGCCTGTGCAACAGGTAGTTATCCGCCCGCGGCCGGTCCTTTTGGCGGTTGAAGGGAAGTGCTTTGAGGGCACTCATACTGTGTCGCAGAGACTCGAGACGCTTGATGTTTTGTAGTCTGGTCCTGAAAGTGACCCTGAATGAGTCGCGAGCTTCTAGAAGAACCCTTTGGCGGTCATACTGGTAATATAAGGGATTGATCTGGTAGCGAGCCTTGAGAAATTCGTTCCAAGTTACTGTTGTGCGCTTTGGAGCTAGGCCATGTGCTCTGATGGCCCCGAAAAAGAACATGGCAGCCTTGAAATCGCAAGCAGCACCAGCACATCGAATGAATGTTTCATAGTCAGCCAATACAAGCTCGCGCCTGGCATTGCGACGAGCTTCTAGCAGGAGCTTCATGGCCTCGAGGACAAAGACATGATGACGCCGTACACCGAATTCGTCTACCAAACTGCACGCACTGGTGAACTGAATCTGACCGAGAGAAATATTAAGGCCGTGAGAAACATCGAGTTGCGGATTTTCAATGGGATCCAGTGCTCGAATAATTGCAGAGAGTGTGTTCACGGGGAGTGTGCTCAACTGTTGATGGGCGGCCCAGGCGATCTCAGCGTTGTTGCTCTCCAACAACTTGACCCATTCGTAGAATGCTGTGGCCACAAGTCCGGTTTCTTTGCATCGTATAACTTTCAGGAGCTTGTCCAAACACTTATCCGACCGGGTAAGGGGTTTAGAGGGCAAAATCGAAGTCGAAGTCGTGGTTGAATCTATAGAGGATACTGATGCTAACCATCGCTGTTGACCCACCACAGCGGGTCGTACAGCTCCTAGCGATGGACCGTAGATCCGTAGCGCGATAGCGAGTGGAGTTGTCGATGGACGATCGAGACAGGGCCCTCTAATTCGGAGGGGTTGTCGCCGGAGCATGGCGCTGAGACAGTATTTGGAAGCAGCCAACTCTATAACATAGAATAAAGACAGAACAAAACGAAAAAGGATGACGGGAAATGAAGGGCCTCGGGAGCAACTCAACACCTCCTCACTCACGCGAGGGGCGTTTGGCTGCCGTGTAACCCCAATTCGGGAAGGTTCAGCCAGTGCCGCTACGGATAAGTGCATCAAAGTACGGGGTAAAGTATGGGTTAAATACATCACCACCTGCCATGGATTGTTGCATAACATCAACAGTTTCCCCGAAGATTTCCCAAGCTTGCCAACCCGCATTTTCCCACTGAAACCTGGTGCTCATATTCGGCATCCAGCTCAGCTCAGCTCACCACCGTACTCACTCACTCACCAAGCCCGACCTCGCTTAGACGATTATTATCAAACACAAAAATGGCTGACGCCGGCGAAGAACCTCATCATGTGTCGGAGCCTCTCGACCTTGTCCGACTTCTTCTGAACGAGGTTGTCTTTGTCAAGCTTCGAGGAGACCGAGAACTCAAGGGAAAGCTACATGTTAGTCGGAACTTTGGCCTATGGAGACGAATTGAAGTTAACCACGAGACAGGCTTACGACAGTCACTGCAATCTGGTGCTAGGAGAGGTTGAGGAGACTATCTACACTGTGGATGAGGATGATGACGACGACGAGCTCAAGGTATGCCGGAATTCTTCAGCTAAATTTACTATGCCTGACCGAAACATAGACTATCAGCCGGAAATCTGAGATGCTGTTTGTGAGAGGTGAGCTTTAGCTCGTATAACTCATCACCCAGGTACTGACTGTGAATTAGGCGATAGTGTTGTCTTGATCTCACCTGGAGTTCCATTTTAGAAAGTCGAGAAAAGATTATCTTTCAATACGCCCTCCAACATATGTATAGCCTGACTCAGCATGTGCGATAACGGACGTCGCATCATACCGCAGCCAAAGGCAATGAGCTGCACACGTCACTTCGAGAGCAGCCCGAAACCGCATTCAGGCCGGGATTCAGGGTTGGGGCTTTTACTCCAAACCCCGAGCTCCATCGCTTAGTAGTATGTCAAGTCAAAAAGCTGAACAAGTGATCCCGATGGTTGGAAAGCTCACCTTGACGGACCCAGCTCAAGGGTTAGATAGGCCATTAATAAGACCAAAGAACATTGATGCCACTAGACATTGCATATTCACCTTGTTAAAGATAGACCAGAGAATCCCAACTGAGTGTCATGTTCAAGAAAGGCTGGCTGATGTAGGCATCCCCTGGTGAAACTCTGATTCTAAATGTATTGGATGGATGACCCCGATAAATGAATGCGGCTTGAGACACCCAGATGCAGTCACCCCGCCAAAATGCGGCACAACAGCGTTTGATTCTGCAAGGCTGTGTGGCAAGTATAATGTGTCAAATTACGACAAATATCAGGCCCGGGGATTTCTGGTTGCAATAAACATTGGGATTTAAAATATGTCATCATTAAATCATAAGCAGCCTTTGTCTTGGCTATAAGATGAAGCCAGTGTCTGTCTACCTTAGTACCTACCTTAGGTAGGTAGTTGAAGAGATCCGTGCACATAGCTGGAGCTTTTATCGATAAAGAGCCGCTGTGGCGTGGGGTGCCTGCCTGTTCTGTTCTGTCCTGTCCTGTCCCGGAGTCGTGAGTAACCACCCCGCGAATCATGCTAGCTACCTCCCCAAATCTACAACTTTGTCTATGACTCTTCCTTAAAAAATTGATATCCATGGAAAGCTGCGCCACTTCTCACCGTATGACTGTTTGATCCCATCTTTAAACCGCTATTAATATCTCTCCTTCGCCGTCAAGATCATACTTGCGACTTGGACAGACACATATTCGTATAATCGCATGACCTCATAGCTGTTAACATGTCAACGACGAAGCCGTTAGCGCATGAGAAGCGCAAGGGCGAATCTGTCAGTACATATTCAGAATGATATGGGAACAAGAAGCTCATAATAGGCAAATAGGCTCTAAGCGACTTCGCCGAATATGTAGAACAGCAGCAGAACCTACGGTATCCCACAGCAAAAACAACGACTATCGCGACTACCGAAATCACCGACACAAATGCCGAACATCACGAGGAGCTCGATGACTTGTTCGATAATCTCGATCTTGCCGATTCAGCTCCTCGAGTACCTCTCAAGCAACTCCTTCTCGAGTCGGGTGACGACGAGGATGACGAGAATCTGAAGCAATTGGAGAACCTCGTGTCCGACCGGTTAGACGAAGGTTTCGGCGAATGCGTCTTCGAGATTGGATACGAGAATCATGGCGACTCAATGAACTTGACAATTGATCAATGGAACCATGCGTACAAGACACTACAAAGAGCAGCGAAAAGAGCGCGCGCCGATTGCGACCTCTTGTTAACCAAAAACGTCGGTGGCGACGTCGAAGCCGCGAGCACCAGCGCCGGTCCAGTGAAGGATAAGAGTTGCAGCGGAAAAGTCCTCATACGACAAAATCCTGCCACGATAGAGGATGTTATTGAAACAAGAATAGCGGTGGTCGGAAATGGTAAGTCATCTACTCCAAGGTGCTCAAAAGTCGAAACTCGCAACACTTTTGGCGCCATACCTGTGCGACATCGGCGCGTTAAAGACTTCTACTGACGCGCTTCCCATAGTCGACGCTGGCAAGAGTTCCATGTTAGGCGTGCTTGTTAAGGGCGACCTTGATGATGGACGGGGAAAGGCGCGAGTCAACCTCTTTCGACACAAGCATGAGATTGAGACAGGCCGAACTAGCTCTGTTGGTATGGAGATCATGGGCTTTGACACAACAGGCCAAGTTATCACATCAGACACTCCAGGGCGTAGGTTTTACCGGGGCTTGAGAGGCACACTTTTACTGATATTCTATAGGCAAGCTTTCTTGGGAGGAAATAGGCAAGCGGAGCGCAAAGGTCATCACATTTACCGACTTGGCCGGTCACGAGAAGTACCTAAGAACAACAGTGTTTGGTTTGCTCTCCAGCAGCCCTAATTACTGTCTGCTCATGGTTGCCGCGAACAATGGTCTTATCGGCATGAGCAAAGAGCACCTGGGAATTGCACTGGCTCTCAACGTTCCTGTCATGGTTGTTGTTACCAAGATTGATATCTGCCCGCCGAACATTCTGGAGCAAACGTTGACGCAGATCACAAAGATCATGAAGAGTCCTGGTGCTCGCAAGATCCCAACCTTCATCAAGACGCGCGAGGAATGTATCAATACGGCCACACAGTTTGTCAGCCAAAGAATATGCCCAGTATTCCTTGTTTCCAATGTTACAGGAGAGAACCTTGATCTGGTCAGGACGTTCTTGAACATCCTGCCTCACCATGGACGTTACAACTCGGATGCGCCATTCGAATTCCATGTCAATGACACTTTCTCTGTGCCTTTCACGGGAACCGTCGTGTCTGGTATCATCAAGTCCGGCGTGATCCACGAAGGCGATAACGTTCTCATTGGACCTGACTCGTTGGGACAGTTCATTCCTACAGGTATCAAGTCAATTGAACGTAAAAGGATAAGAGTACCTGCTGCATCCGCAGGCCAGTCTGCTTCTTTTGCTCTCAAGAAGGTCAAACGCAAGGATGTTAGGAAGGGTATGGTGGTACTTCCCAGGGTTGAAGGCCAGATAATGCCCAAGGTGCATCGGGAGTTCGTCGCAGAGGGTAAGTGATATGACAAGAGTGTCCACAGAGAAGAATATGGGCAATTGATACTAACACTCTTCCAGTCCTCATTCTTTCTCATGCCACTACCATCAAGACCAAATACCAGGCCATGCTTCACGTTGGTCCCGTTTCCCAGACTTGTGCCATCATCGACATTGACCGAGAGCTCATCCGCACAGGAGACCGTGCAACAGTTGCATTCCGCTTCGTTCAACGTCCTGAGTATCTTGCCCCAGGCGATAGACTCCTCTTCCGGGAAGGCCGTACCAAGGGCCTTGGCATAGTCAAGTCTGTCGGTTACGACCCTGAGCATCCGCTGATGCCTAGCAAGGATGGCGACAAGGAGAAAGAGAAGCAGCCCGTTAACTCCGAGGTTAGTGTTGGAGCTTAATACTCAGCAGTATATGCTATGCTCCAGGCTGGATGCCTGTGGCTATGATATCATGGATAGGATGGAGTTTCATGTTCGACTCAAGACTATTGACTAGTCTACCTTTGTTTATTCTATGGTGTGTTTAGAGGTCTCTCGTTAGGTCCTGCAGCGGTTTTTAATGGATAGTATTTTGTACAAAGCACAGACCGGAAGGTCTTTCAATAAACACATGGCCCCTGAGAATGACTGTTTGAAGAAAGATTGCAGTATTTCGTCTTGCGCATTGGAACCTGGCTGATCTCAAAATATCAGCAATGTTTCAACAAGCGCTGATGATATCATTCGAGATTGTTTGCTATGCTATTTAATTTAAGTCTATCCCAGGAAACCGAGGTCTGGGTTACACATGAGATATAACATAATATCATGGTTTCTTTCGTACACGACAGTTGGCATCAATACTTTTGCTGTGTTAAATACCGAATTTTGAAGGATGAACTTGTACTATGTACCCCCCAGAACCTAAACGATGGATATTTGAATCTCATTCTAGTATACCCAATTCCCCAATACTAAAGCGCCCCTTTCCTCTGCCGCCACTCTTCCTTTCCTCCGACAAATCTCAAAGACCTTCTTCGGAAATTCGACCAACTCACAGATCCCCTCAACATGTAAGCAATATCGTTCCAAGTAAATACAAATCGCCTGTCCCTCAACCAACGACCGTCTCTGCATCCACCACGAACTATGCACCGCTGCTTTGGTATACCACCACGCCAGCAGAACCATAGCCCTGGGGTCCTTTTCCTCCAGCAACTTCCGATAGTGCGGGTCCAGCTGCGTGAGGAAACTAAGGAATTGGATCACCGTGTCATCGGTTACCTCTCGTGGGAGGAGCTGCGCGAGGAGAGATGCGGCGGTGTGGTATGGATTGGTTGATACAGATGATGAGGCGTCGAGGTTAAACACGGAGTAGAATATACTAGGGAGTACATCCGGAGGAATTTCCTTGGTTCCATCAGGCATGCAGCTTCTTTCCACGAGTAATTCGTGGAAGATACTCTCTTGTCTGGTCGGATCAGCTAGGTTCCACACGACTTTCTTCCCATCGCTCATCTTGAGCCAGTCCAGATCCAACGGATCAGATTCCTTGAGAGGCCAGACATTATCGACGCTCTGGACATTAAGCAGGGCGAACGAAGCAGCGCCGAGGAGTGCCCCAGCCGTCCACAGGGAATCACGCTCAGAGCTGGGAAGCGTTGAGGGGTCGCGGACTGAGCTCGCTGCTGCGAGACGGCGGTGGAAAAGCGCTGTGGCTTGGTACCAGTGGAAGGCGAGAGGTGTACGGTGTGAAGCTGTTAAGCTGGGGTTGATATGATCGTCGTGGAGATATGCCAAGGCGATGAAGACATGCATAAGAAAAGGATGCTGCCACAAATCAGTTACGCATTTACTCACACAGCAGAAATAGCATCTCACCTTCAGCCCCAACATAAATGCCCCCTCGCTATAAACCTTCTTTGTTCTCTTCGTGCCAACCGTGAAAACTGTTCTTTTCCGAAATCTCTCCAATGCATTGAGAGAAACTTCATCAAGAACAATCTCACCTATGCCCCCTTTAACAGGGTGCACGACAGGGACTCTGAAGCCAGGATTAATAGGACCAAGAGACTTGTCTACGACGGAGAAGACGGGTCCTGCGTTGAAGTGGGCGAGTTGGAAGGATGATGCGGATGCTTGCGTGAAAGAGCAGACGAAACCCGAGGTTTGGCATCGTTTGCAAGACGGTTTAGATTCGTCGCACTGAGAAAAGTTGAGTCAGCGAATATCAGTTTGGGTGAAGATATCGAAGCGTGGTTATAAGATATGTGGCTTTTTTTATGAAACACGTATGTAAACTCCTCACCTTTACACTCCTAAGTTTGCAGTTTCTACATCCAAGGCGAGACTTCTTATGAGCCTTGCGCTGTCTAGCTGGGACCTCATTATCTTCGTTCTTCCCTTCCTTGACAGCCATTGCTGTTCCTATCTCGCGAGAGTGGTCAGATACGCAGCTATACTTTACCGGAACAGCCGGAAACGGCATTGCGTACCTTGAAGAGAGCAATCAACCAACTTCGAATCTTTACGACGATGTAAAACAAGTTGCAGAATGGATATAATACGATCAACTGGGACTGCCAAGATGATGACAAGAGATTCCTACTGCTCGGTTAGCACATTGATTCAACTAGTGCTTACGGCCCCAGGTTCTCGCGTCATCACTAAAATATACGACAGGACCCTGAACATCTTGCTTGGACCCTTGTTTGATCATGATTATCATTAATACTTCACGCTGTCAATTTTGAATGGACCAAGATGAGGTACCCATAATGGGTGGCATGTATTGTAGTGTTAAGAAAACGATGTGGTATCGATACGTGAGTATGCGTTTTTCCAGCGCATGATTTATGTCCTACCCAAAATCAAGGTATATCCCCTTCCTTCTTCCATATGGAATCCAAGTAAACGACTTGCTTCGCCATCCTTTCCCTCTTTGTAAACGCCTGGCCATCATTGAGAAATCGAATAGCAAAATTTAACGCCGTCAAGACCTGTCCATTGCAGCCATGCCAGATGCAGCCCAAATGCTTGATTGTTACAACCTTTTGACAAATGAAAACGAAAAAAAAAAAAAAGACGTAAACATCGTAAACAGCGTAGACGTCAGTGTATGCGCTGACAAGCTCGATATCGAGCTTGTCTTTATGTAGGGTATAGTATCTCCAGTCAAATCCAAACACAAACAGCTAGTGCTCCTCACACTGCGCGTCCAGCTCGGTTACGGAGTGCATTCATATCCAGTTGAATGGTAGGTCTGGAGATTTCCAGGCTTCGACTGGGCATCCTTCGGCCACCAGGAGTCCGAGGGTTAGCGACGTTGACACGTCCAGTTCTGTCCAGAATCCTTGGTGGGGAATCATCAGGGTCCGACTCTGAGTCATCGTGTCCCTCATAACCAGCGTCAGCCAGTCGTGCAAAGTAGTCGGCCATACCGTCTACACTTGGAGTTCCGACCACGACGTCGTATTGTGGTGGGGGTGTCATAACGGGCTCAGGTACGTCATGAACAAGCTCAGCAACAGGTGGTGGAGCGATGTCGTCTTCGAACGCAGGAGGGTTGAAGCTAGGAACTCGAAGGAGATGGATGGGTCGAGGTTCCTGTTGCCCGCTGACAGCGTTGGCCAAATGGGCAGCTTGTGGTGGTGCGGGGAGGTTGTCGGAACTGGGATCAACGGTACTAGGGTTAACACCGGGTAGTGTACCCTCCGAAGAGCTGGGAGAAGCGTCGGTAGGAACGGTAAAAGCATCAGGGCATCCGCAAGAAGACTGGAATGTGGTTCCATTGCAGTTTGCGCCTGAGTAAGCAGGAAGGTTGGTGTTGGCGTGGGTAGCACGACAGTTGAGCACGGTGAAAGGTGAGTCAATGCTGATCTCGAAATGCCGGCGCTTTGTGCCACTGGGGTCGTCAGGATCAATTCGGCTAATTCGCATAACGACCTGGGAAATGTTAGTTGCAGTTTCACATCAATTACTCAGAGGTCGTACCTTGATCCAGTGGAACACATTAACGTTCTTCCAGCTGCAGTCGGGGTTGAGTCGCAGCTCCTTGTTCTTGGCCATCATTTCGCAGGTTGGGATTTGCACATTGGCTTCGATTTCTGTCGAACCCCAGATGGTCTCAAGTCCCAAGTCCAGGTCACCGAGAAGGTTGGCGGATGGCTCAGGCAATGGATCGGCGGTGGTTTGCCGTCTAGCAGCATCTTGTGTTCGTCTTCGGGCAGCTGCTTCACGGGCCTGTCGTCGCTGTTCAGGGTCGAGCTCTCCGCCACGGAGGGTTCGGATATCAGATGAGGAGTAGGACGAATCGAGGGGCTTGCCAGCAGACTTTTCGAGAAGCAGGATCTTGCGGCCTGGGTCCTTGCGGGTCACACGCTTATCGTTTGTCCAGTACTCGATGGATTCTGTTACATAAACCTTGAGCTTGTGCACCTGAACCTTGGCAAGTGGTGTAAGCTTAAAGGCGATGGGAATCTTGCTACCAATGGGGAAGCTCTTGCCAGAGATGACAATGTCATAGTGCAATTGGTCTTCCCATTGGCGGCTAATGGAGATTGGCTCTGTCATTTCGAGAGACAGTTGGTCAGGCACACGAACAATAGACACCTCCTTTGTACCGTGCAGGTTAGGCTTGAATGCACCAGCTCGGTCAACGGTCGCTTGCAATTCCCACTTGACAGATCCATACTGCAACTTTGTTGTTTCCAGCTGGTGATGATCGATGGGTAGTTCAAAGGTGTAATCATATGTACCAGGGTAAAAGACCTTGTAACCCTTGGCTTGTGTAGCCGAAGCGATTGGGCTGTCACCCTTTTGGAAACTTCGCGACTGGACACTCTGAAGAGACAATCGCTTCATATCTTTAGCAGAAAGACTATTTTGTTGCGGGTTCAGAGATGAGGATGCATTAGGTCGGACGAGATTTGTAGAGCTGCTGTTGGGAGAGCCACCCTTGAGACGATAAGTGCACTGGTTTCCATAGTCGGATTCCCAGCCGTCATTCATGGCATTGAAAAAAGTCAGTACCTGAGTGCGCAAACTCTCCTCCTCGAATACTTCTTGCTTGAGGGGAGGAATGCCTTCAGGCCATTCTGTGCGGGCGCGGCCAAGTAGTTTGAGTTGAACGGCCTTGATTTTTACATTTTTTGTAATGCGCAATTGAAGTTTGCCTCGCAACAGAGCAGTACCGCTCTGGCCTTCACGGTTACCATGACCATCATGGTCAAAGCCTGAGAGGAAAATGTTTGGCTCAGCGAGGATAATGGAGCAAGACACGCCACTGCCGGAAGCGACGGGCTTGGGAACCTCTGAGACTGAAGTCACGGCAGATTTTGATGAACGAGCCGACATGAAGCTATTTCGGGTTGTGTTTGAGAGGGGCAGGGCGGGATGCGAAGTTCGTGCAGTCGCCATATTCGCGGCTGATTGAGAAGAATTGCTGTTGCAGTTGGAGTTGCAATCGGCAGGATTGGAGCTGATCAAAGGCGTTGTAGCGGATGTAGCGACAAAGCCTAAAGCAGAATTAGGCGCAGTGGTACTGGAACCGGAGACAGGGCGTAAAATTATGTCGTCATAAGCTGGCGGGGATGCGGATGCACCTGCCCCAGTAAATCTAAGCCTTGAGCCAACCGCGGAAGGAGCTTCGCAGGCCAAGTCTGGTTCCGACGAGCAAGACTGGCCAATTGCCTGACTTGTATTGGTGTTGGCACTCGCGCCTTGCCCAGTTGAGCGGTCAGTATTGGATGGCGCTTCGGCAGCTGTAGGACCCGAAATAGATTCAGGTTCAGTGTTGTTCAAAGTAAACGAGCTAAGGAACTTGTCCCTGCGGCGAGTTGCTGGGCGAGGTTTGAAGCTCTGCCTTTTGTTGTTGTTGCTTTTGCTGTTGTTGCTGTCTGCTGTCGAGGAAGGCTGAAGTGAAGGTGCGCGTCGAGGGTCATCAACGAGCGTAGGGCTCTGAGGTCTGCTTCTGTTTTGTCTTTCTGGTCGAAGCTCTTTAGGAACGTAACCAGATGGGTAGCTAACAATGTGGATCGCTTGTGGGCGAGATCTTCGAGGTCCGATCAAGGGCGCAGGAAATCGTTCAGACACAGACTTCTTCTTTGTGAGACGAGGACGGTAGTAAATGTTGTCGTGAGTAGGAACCCAAGCGGGACGACGCTGAGGAGCTGCTTCTTGTTCTGTTGCCATGACGGTTAACGGCTGTGAACGATGACGAGGCCAATAAAGCCAAGAGAAAATAAAGGCGCGAGTGGTCCAGCCGGGGAAGTGAGTATTAATTTAGAATGCAACGCAAAAGATGGTGGTGAGTGGGTGTAGTAGAAGATAGATGATGCAAGTCTATAAAGTGCGTGCTGGAATGCTCTCAAAACAAACAACAACAGCAGCAGCAGCAGCAGTGTAAAGGACGAGAAAAAGTGTGAAGGGTGATGGGGTTGGTTATAGATGAGAGCTTTCAAGGTCGACTTGACCGCGTGAGCGTGACTGACTGATTGACCGACCCCCAGGGCAAAGAAAGGCGTTATATTGGAGGCCAAGGGATTAGAATAGATGGAAGGGAGGGGCTAGTGAAAAAAGCACGAGTAAATAAAAATGAGACGGTGTGTTGCAGTGTCGTAGCGGTGATAGCCTAGGTCTGTCTGTGTATGGGTCTGGGTCTGGGTCTAAGTCTAAGTCTGAATCTGAGTCTAGGTACTAACCCAAGGCACAGGACAGAATAATAGCAGTGCTCATCAGTTCCCTAATAGATTATGCGTTGGCGACATCCATGACATTCATCCTCTTTTGGAGATGAGATGGGGGAAGGCTTCTAAAACAAACAAGCAAGCACAAGCCCGAAGCCAGGGCTGGAGCTAGTAGGGGTCATTCCTTGTTCGATTTGACGGCCGGTTTGGCGTAATAGTGAAAGTGTAGTGTAGTGTAGTGTAGTGGGGACAACGCGGGCAGTCAGTCAACTTGGTGGAGAAACAGGGCAGAGGATTATGGACCCGGGGTTTAAAGGACAGGGGTTTGTTTTTTTGTTTTCCTTTCTTTTCCTCCATTGCGAATTATGAATGGATAGAAAATGATATGCATATCGAATAGCGGTGATGAAGAATGGGTGGAGCGATGGACAACAAAGGGTCTGATCAAGAAGCGAATGTCTTTTCTCATAGGATCGGTAAACCGCCCACCGTTGTCCATAAGCTTAATGTTTTCAGGTAAAGTGAGACTGTATGCACTCTTTCATTCCACTTGGACAATATGATGCTTGCATGATCCAGTCCTGACAGTAGGTACATACTAATACCTCGGTATTAAGTTGGAGTCGATCAAAAGCAAAACCAAGACCAATGGTGAATAAAATGAGAGGGTGTGACCAAGAACAAGGAAAGTACAGTAGTATTCTCAACTGAATGCGAATATTCAAGCCAAATGAGAGAAAGAAAGGGAAAAAGAATACGTACCTTTTCAATACTATGCTGTACTAAAACATGGAAATCCGAAACATCAGATTCAAGGGATTCGCTTGTGGCTAGTGCAACTGTAGCCTCTGACGCGAAGAAGATACTGAAGACAACCTAAGTCAAGTCAAGTGAATTGAGGCCCCGGCAACCCTTGTCGATTTAATCGGTCGCTCTCCCGTTTGATTGTGCGAGTTTGATTGATGGATCGAGATAGGTCCCTGAGTGGTGAGAATTTGCAGGCGGCTGATGCGGATGAAAATAAATTTTATCAAACAGTCCCAGGCAAACTGGCGGGTCCCGAGAGGATAAAATAAATAAAAAGAAAAAGTAAACAATAAGAGGCAGGAAAGTATTGGATTATCCAATGTTAGGTGCCAACGGATAAGAGCCCAGGACAGTCCAATCAAGCACGGTTCACTTTTGTCCGAGGCTGATGGGCTGAAGTTTGAGACCGGCCAGAGCGAGACGGAGCGGTCGGTCGGTCGGTAACGGTAACAGATGATAATAATTACCCAGACAAGCAAGGCAAGGCAAGGTAGGGCTGGTAAAAGAAAGGTTTAACCCAGGTCTTGCTTTTATCTGCAATAGGTCGACGACGGCGTATGGGGAAATGAAGACGAGGACGAGGGTTGAGGAGGAAACGAGGATGGATTGAGTAGAGAAAAATCAGGAATCCAAGGAATAAATCAAGTTAATACAAGACAAGCAAGATCGAACAAGATCAAGCAAGGTAGGTAGGTATGTAACGTTGACAGCCCGGGTCAGGATCAGAGTCAGGATCAGAGTCAGACAAAGAAACGCCAACTACCAAGAATGAGAAAAGTTGAGGTGACCTAAACGGGCCAAAAACTGTCCCAGACAGGGTTTTTTGTAGCGCTCTGTATCTGTAGCAGAAGAAAAAAAATATACTAGCAGATTTCTGTTGGTGGTGATGATGATGATGCTGCTGATGCTGCTGATGCTGTCATAGTAAAGGTCGACACATACATATGGAGAGGAATGAAGAACAGGGAATATTTCTATCTACGTGGGATGTCTTGGAGTAAATATTGTATTGTCCAATAACTTGAAATCATACTATGACATGGCTTACTCCCTCACTCACTCACTCACTCTCCGAGGAAACAGCAGAGAAAAGCCAGAATACGCCCCGAGATTTCTATCCGTCACTCCCGACCGTCTTCATCAATGCCCTCTCTTCTCTTCTCAGTGAGAGAGAGGGGGAAAAAAGACCCCGGAGGCTGCGGAGCAACCCCGTACGATTGATTGACAGGGCTCGCTTCTTTCGGTGACGCGGCACAGCCAACTTGGATGCAGTAAGGTCTGTCTTTTACCCTTTTAAGCCATTGCTATTCAGATCCAGTGCAGTAGGGGTCTTTGTCTAGGTTGTCTTGACGCCCGAGAACGGAATACGTAATGCAGGTGAGGAAGGCTATGGCCACAAAGATTAACAACATCTGACCTGACAGATACGACATAATCTACAGGTCTCTCTACAGTACAGTATGCATACAGCAGATGGGAAAAGCAATAATAACAGCACCAGCAGAATTCCACCACTAACAACATCAGAAACCTTGGCCGTTCCGGTGCCGAAAGTAACACCCAAGCAAGTACTGCACTCTCTTAAGGGTCCATCCATCTCCGGGGGATGTGGGCGGAATGACGAAAGACAAGGTCAGCTCAACGTATTGCATTGCATGTATTTGCATTTATTTCACTCAGCTATCTATTCTGCTTCTATTTTTTTCTATAATTATGCATTCACTTTTACATCTCGAAAGCGTAACCCCACGGATCCAACGGCAACAAAACTCCACTTGCTATCTATCTATCTATCAAGGACTTGATATATCAAATAATTTTCGATCTCTACAACGAGGTGATACTCTCCCGATGAGATGCTTATCGCCATGGCAATTACTATATCCTATTCATAAAATAGCACGAGAGAGAAAAAAAGACTCATTCTTTGCATATTGCTTTTTTTCAGGGTAGTCCGCATAACCAGGATCATGCATGCATCCTTCTTTTCGTGATGATCACTGGATCTGGACAAGCACAACAACACAACACAGCACAATGGGCCGGCCATGTGGAGTGGCGATGGATGCATAATTTGCCAGTCTTCACCAGGGTCTAGTCACTTTTCTTTTTCCTCTCACACTTTTTCCTTTCTTTTTCGGTTATTGAAGATGCCGAAGTTAGTCCACGACAATCTTGCCCATATTCTTCTGTGGCTATTTGAGTGAGGCTCTCATGACTCGTCTTGTTCTCTTTCAACCATGTCTCGCATGAGTTTTTAAACCAATGATATAATTCCACTGCTACACTTGATTATATCCATTATATTTCCGAGTATCCAATAATGAACAGTGCATATCTCCACTGAATATGTTGTACAAGTCAAGATCTATTTATGTCCATGTCAAACAACCTGCATCAATCATTCAACCCGCTCTTGTCCGCGCTCGTTTCAGCGCTCGAATCATTTAGTTTTAGCATTAACCAGCCAGCTTCAGCCTGTTGGTTGTTTTCGTTTCATGTCAAATTTTAAAAATTCCTGGCTTCTCATATTCCCCCTGTCGTTATACAAAGAACCCCTGGCTCCATGAGGCTCGTGCTTGTTATGGTGAGGCAGTTGGTTCCAGGCCCAATTAATCCTGGTACCTTAGACCAAAGCTAGAAGCTCTTGCGATTCAAGGCGCCAAGCTGTTGTAACGGTCCCTGTTGTAGCTTTCTTGGTGGGTGCAGGATATGCATAGACAGAGTGCTGCCAACTCATCGCTGATCGTCAACTCTAAAAGTTCCTTGAAAACAACATCAAGGGGAAAAAAGTAGACATCAACAACACCATGTCTTGGGTCGTCCCAGCAGCAATCATGTCTCTTCAGCTGTATAAAAGTCTGTAAGCATATCCCCTGCGGAACCCTGCACCTCAATCAACTCAAAGGGCCTTGATTAGCATCCATGCAGCTCTATGCCCTCACGTCTGTCTGGGTGAAAAATAGAAGGTTGGGCAGAAGGAAAATGAGCTTCTAGCGTCCGTCCGCGCGTTCATTTCTTCAATCTGCTCATCTCGTTATTCTTCGGGCAAGGCCGTTGATTCATTTGAAAGCCAGCCTTAATTGTTGAGACCGGGATCCCCGGTTACTTTACCGACAGGGGTTTGACATGATCAGCACTCATGTGAGGTCATACTTTTGGAACCGTTTTTTTGTTATCCTCATTTTAAAGTTTGGACTCTCTCCCAGTTTATGGTTATTGATTGGTCTTTGTTGTTGTCCAAGGTCTGCTAAATAGATGCCTGGTCTGGTGGCCATTTCATTGCGTCGTTGATGTTTCTTGGTAATAGTGCTGGCCGATATGAGTCGGATGTGACTATAGGGTATGGTATCTAAGTATCTACTACCTACTAATTTAGATACTCTGGTACTGTAGTATGTGTGTATGAAGTCAGTTAGTTACTGGATCGGACCATACACTGCTTCATCCAGGCTCAAGGCTGTCAAGTCATGCGCATCTAAGCAGGCCATTATGGGAGAAAAGCATAGATCTTCACATATAATCAAGGTTTTCCGATCTACGAAGAACCGGTAACAGTTCCAATCCTCCGGATTCGGAGTCGCAATGGGTTATCTGACCAACTGCCGAGACATGAACCATGTCCCCAAACCCGATTAAGGGTATCACTGTTGACTCAACAGAAGATGTCCCCGTGAAGATCATATGTCTTACATTCGGCCATCATCAGATGTCAGATCTCAAATTCTAGGCCTTGAGATATGTCAACCTGACATCTTTTGGTTACAATATTACTACTGTACTGTACCGAACAACCGACTTAACCGTCTCAACCGGATAAGGCGAGGCCGTGATATTCCCGATTCCGAGTTATCCCCAAACCTTCAAGTGCTTACCGTGCATTTCGGCGCAGTGCAGTACAGTAGATTACGCCTCAGTCGATACCCTGAGTGACTAAGTGCTGTGTCGCTATTCGTTCGCTAGTTGTTTATACTCTCGATGAAGTCATGTCACGCTGATCAGTCAATCAGTCGTATGCAAAGACCCTGACCGGTTCCTTTGCCCTCCGGTGCACTACCGATGATTAGTCGGTCATCAATACTAGTCAAATCGACCGCATGATTTGCAAGCTTCTTCTACTGGAAGAGTTTTTCACAGAGATGGCGGTACCAAGCACAGTAAATGATTTACAAAACTACACTACCCTGGACTACTACATGAATCAGTTCTTTACATGACCATTGCGTATGACTCTTCAAATCGACACTGCAGCACCACAAAACGTGGGGAACGTTGTCAAATCAGATGCCAATTGCGGTCAAGCATCTTATTGAGGGTGTTGCCCGATGCCAAGAAGGGTTCTTAGTTGTATTCCGTCGCCTCGGAAGTGCCAAGATGAGCTACTTGGTGAGTCTGCAAAGCATTGAAGTCTCCAGTTTAGCGAGGCCTCGGCGTTGAGATCTTGTTCAAGCTTGGGTTAGTTTGGTTAGAATAACATACGATACCACGCGACCTTCACCCGGAATTACAATGTTGAAATGTCGACTTGGTTAATACCTATGAGTTCAATGTGTTGTACCAGTGATAGATAGCTGGTTAGTCCACGTATTGAAATGGTGGCTCAGCACTATCGCCAAGATGATTTACAAAGTACATTCCCCCATACAACGGGCTGTGCTGCTTGGAATTTCGATAGCCAAGGATTTGATTGAAAGTTCCTTTTACATCGCCACATATTCATTCATCATCGTTTTTGTAATTTGCCATCTACTATTGACGAGAGGTTGTATTCGTAAGGCGCTTACCCTGTACTACCCGACCAGTGTCTACTTTGTGATATCTCTTTAGGTACTTTGCATGGTAACTCAAGCATATCAACTCCAAACCTTTACCACTGGGAACCGTGCTAGCTGTACTATAGGAAAACAAGGGCACAAGTAAACAGTACCTGTAACGTACATATCAATAACCATTCGGGCAACAAAGCTGATCATCTGAAAACTCTTTTGGCTATACGGACCAAGACAATGGCAACGTGCACTTAAGAACCGCCAGCCCTATTCATTATCTCGATATATACTGATGAGTAGAAGCTGTTGAGGAGTTGAGAGAGTCGAAATGTTGGTCCCTGACCTACAGATCGAGGAAGGTCAACTTGGAGAGGTACTGTGTGCATGTTCCCTTGACCTGCCTCAGGAGGGGGGTATTCATGCGTGTTCACTTCTAATTTCTGAGAAATATTTACAAATGCTTGTTCTCGCTTTTGGTACTACCATTAAGTAAACTGCAAACGAAGCTCAGAGGCCTATATAACTTGACTGCGTGAGTAAACGAGGCATATAAGTTGATCTGGTAGAAGGAAACCGGTATTTTCATGATGATATTCCACATGCGTTAGATTCTGGTCGTTCATAGGGAAATTCTCATTCGAAACCAGCTATAAACGGTATGGTATAGTACGATATATGGAGAGGAGGTCTTCGATCAAACGGGCAGTACCTTTCGCATTATTAACATTCAAACGCCCAAGCTAGAAGCAAAAAGACACCAGTTGCAGAAGTTGACACGACTTCATCGTTTCATCCTCACATGGAACCTGGCAGGATCCGCCAAGTCCTTGAGAAATGTCAAGTTCCTATCAACAGCCTCCGCTGCCTTCAGTGCTTGCGACCCCTTTACGTTATCTGGCCCCTGGCGAAAGTCCATGATCACTATCACGGTTAACATTGTACACAACACCAGGACCGGGGAACACATACAGACTCTCACGTCCAAGTTGTAAGATGAAAGTTGCGTCTTGATCGTCATGAGTACAGGTTTGCTGCTGAACCTGATCTCGAAGGTGTCGGGAGACGGCCGTCTGCTGTCAGCTCCAGAGCTCCTTACCCAAGTGTTGAAGTCATGTCGGATGCATCGTATTCTGGAGACTGTTGGCCATCCTTGCATATCACGTCGTCTTTCTGCTTGGCTGATGAGCTCCTCGAGGCTTGCGCGGATTTCTGCTACTTTTTCAGCGACACTTTCGCCGGTTCTTCTTACCATTGGTGGTGGCATTGTTAGCAATTGGTAGTGTTATGCTGAGTAGGTTGCAGGATATGGTGGAATGTGAGTTTGCATGGTTGGTGTCATGAGAAATAGCAAGAGGTTATATATTCAAGAGGAACAGCTGATTCATGGCTGATAGAGCACGGGAAAGACACTCACAATTGTTGAGTTCGGCACGCATTGCACGAGTTGAAGCTGACTGAGTATGATGCCTAAGGTCTATGTCTGATTCATAAACGATATATCTTTATCTTTGAACAGAAGTGAAGAGAAGGCATATTTGTTCAGATGAAAGGGGCAAGTGCAAGGTCACGCCAAGCTGTGGCTGTTCACACCAGTCCATGACCACCTATAAGTATGGGTTGTATACGTGTAAGCAAAGTAAATATCAAATAATGATATACAGTTTGACTAGTTTGATTCACTCGTAGTTCAACAGAGGGCCTCTGGACATGCTTGAAAGGTGGAACTCGAGAGTAGCTTAAATTTGTCGCTCCTAAGATATGGACGGGATCATTCAAGGTGAGCACTTAGTACTATAGTTACTCTTTTCAAGTAGAGCTCAGAGTAACTCCGGGCAACAACTTTTGATCTAATGTTTTGTACTTTGATTGACCGAACTCACCATATCTACATTAACCCCTCGTCTCACCTGTCTTCCTCAAGCCATAGCTCCTTTGGAAGATGCCCCAAGAAACGTATCAACTCATTCACCACATTCTCGACTCTAGCAAACATCACTTTTGCCTCACCCTGATAACTTTCTCCTCTATATAGCTTCTGGACTACACCCAAGGTCAGCATTTTCACAACCACCCAGTGCTAGGAACAAATTGACTTACGTCCCTCTAAATCCTCCACCAAGTGCCCAAGCTGTGACCGTATTGTAGATCTAGTGTAGTCTTGTTTTCGAAACTTATAGTCGAGTGACAAGGTAGAAGGTATACTGCGATTCGCTCCGTATCGTATGCCCCATTGGTTAAGGTTATGGCGAATATCCTGTATATCCTCTTCCGAAGGAAAGTCTTTCAAGTTGTATGACGGGTGTTTTGATTCGCGGATAAGTGTGTCGAAATATACAATGCATCTTGAGAACAATGTAAAAATATCAGGAGAGTCTGTGTCGCGGGTCATGGTCATTGAGATTTATATAGTCGATAATGAGGCTGGTTTCCAGGTCAGGTAGCAGATAGCCTGCCTGATCTTGAGACATAGAGCGTTTATATAGACATGAGAAATAAAGCGTTGTTATCACGACACTTGAGGCTATCCTCATTCGCTTTGAGATAGGGCGAGAAAAGTTTCCCATGGTGTTACCGTTTTTTGTGTGACCATCTCACTGAGATTGCCAGCAGACTTGGGGACTCGGTCAAGTCCATCACTCACGGTAGCTCATCGCAGCCAGTAATCATACTGATGAGTGGTGAAAAGAGTCGCTTTGGGTGAGTGAAAAGAGACACCGAGATGCCTTGATTCTATGATAGATATGATGAAGACTTTGGACTGTCGACCTGGTTACCCTGGAATATATCCCGGTATTCCGATTCCGTATAACATCTTTTGTCGTTTAACATATGTGAAATACAATGGTTATTATAGCAATGACTAGAAGCTTAGTACATGATTGAGCTCAAGGTCTCATCTTGTGCATCAGAGTCTCGAACGGGACATCAGTTTTGGTGTGTACCACAACCTCTCATTCAAGTTCAACTCACAAACCCTTTCAACGGCCATGTACCCAAAGCGAACCTGTTTTATAAGTGACACGACCACTCTATTAATCACCGATAGCCCATTCCATAAACATGCTCTTATCTTATGCAAAACGTGTCTCACTCCCGACAAGAGGAAAAGTCCATAATAGATGACTCAAGATGTCCCCGCAGCGCCACTTAACTTATCAAGCTCTCATAATAATTGCCCGATTAGTCTTTTTTATCTGTTTACAACACTTGGGTAGTATCGCTTCGCTCACACCGACTTGCTTTTAATATTAACAATTGTGGCATGGTCGCTTCCCACCATCCATCGGTCTCTGCTTCCGGTCCGGTCAAGGAGGAGTCAGTCGTAGGGCGTGGTCTCGAGACGCTAGAACCTGCGAGCCTAGAGTCCAGAATCAGCCATTTCTGCTAGATTATTCTTAATTGATTGGTTGAAAGTATATAAATTAGTTGCTAGACCGGAGGAAAAGAGACGAAAAGGATTGATGGAACACTGGACGCGGGAATACTCCCGGTCGATGCATAAATACTAGACTCAACACCATGATATTCCTAGGTATTTCATGGACTCTACATTCTGTACCGTGAAACAAAATAATAATCATGATTAACTCAACATCCGGCGAGGAAAATGTTCAGCGGAATAGTATCCAGGAGAATGCCAATTGGGCTACTTTCGGACTTGATCCCATAATGGCTACCATGTCCAACATCAACGCAGACGCAGAGGCACCGACACAAATACAAACACAAACAGGAGAAGGAACGACAAGTCAAGATGTTGAAAAGTCTTTCAGCGCATGGATTTGCGTTCTAGGAGCGTTTCTTACTCTGATACCTACATTTGGTAAAGATACCAATGACCACATAATGACAAACACTTGCTGATGAACTATTCCCAGGCTTCATGAACTCGCTCGGAACAGTGCAGACATATCTCAGTATGAATCAGCTTCATGACTACAGTGAAGGCGAAGTCGGATGGATCAGCGGCATGTTTCTCTTCCTTTCCTTGATCCTAAACGTCCAAGTCGGTCCCATGGTTGATGTCTACGGCCCCAATATCATCGGTCCAGTGGGGGCAGTCTTGTATGTGGCCATGTTCCTCCTCATGGCTGAGTGTCGCAACTACTGGCACTTTATGCTCTGTCTAGGCGTATTTGGTAGTTTCGGCGCTGCCATGACGATGGTTGTTGCCATAGCCATCGTGGGTAAACTCTTTGTCCGCAAGCGCGGTTTAGCCATGGGCATTACACTTGCAGGATCATCCATCGGAGCCGTTATATTTCCCATAATTCTACGATCTACGTATCCCAACCTTGGTTGGCAGTGGTCAATGCGAATCATGGCGTTCATATCAGCTGGTCTGCTACTTCCTAGCATGATCTGCTTCATCCCTTTCAATAGGATCTACAAGAACTCCACAGGAGGAGGACAGGCAAGCCCCAAGAGTTCGACACTCAACTTCACAGCCTTCAAGTCTCCTGCGTTTTGCTTTTTTACAGGCGGCATCTTCATGTTTGAGTTTGTCATTTTCAGTATATCGGGTCTTTTGCCGTCCATTTCTACACGCGTCGGCTTCACTCCCGAGAATGGCTATACTTTACTTGCTATTGTTGGTTCGGCGTCTACATTTGGCAGAATAATCCCGGGAATTATTGGTGATAAGTACGGTCACTTCAATATTCTCCTGGTAACAGTTGTCTTTACCATCATATTTATGGGGGCTCTGTTAGTTCCCTTTGGCACAAAGTCGGCTACTGCTCTGTATGCCTGGTCTGCTCTTTGGGGTTTCGGGTCTGGCTCATTTCTCTCCATCACACCTGGTAAGTGTTGACTTACTACCACTTATTCTCGGCAGTACGGCTTACATTGGCTAGTATGTATGGGAAAAACTTGCGAGGCTAAGGACTATGGACGATACTATGGTAAGTACTGCTCTCCTATACAACGACAGCCTCAACTGACCATCACCAAAGGCATGATGAACTTTGTCACTGCGTTCGCTTTACTCATAGCTCTCCCCAGTAGTGGTGCCATGCTTGAAAACATGGGTCCTCAAGCCCTAGCCGGTCTATTTACTGCCTTGACAGCTGTTGGAGGGGCTTGTAATTTTGCTGCGCGAGCTCTCCTCATTGGGGAATGGCTATCTCCCAGGACCGTCATATAATTTAGTCTTGGGGAAAGCTATTTGTCTTGTCTTTCTTCTATAATCTCCCCAAGGTTTAGCGATTGTACTCTTGTGGATATATGATATATGGAAAAGTTTAGGCTGAGAATTGGTGGATAATGACATCTCATACGGGCACGATGGAGTTGCGAAACAGTTCCTAAGCAGTAACATAGGTTTAAGCATAGGTTTAATTCTTAATATGAGTATTTCTATTCCTCAACCTCCAGAGACATCCCCCTTAACATCAAACAAATGTCTCCTGACTGCCCTCCTGACTAGCCTTCCTCAAAGCAAATCCCATTTCAAGTATCCTCACCATAATCGTATTCGTCAGAGGAATCTCCCTCTCCCCCATCCGCTGCAGTCTAACCTCGTCTTCTGTTGCCCACACATAGTCCTGGTGCTCCTTCGGATCCAGCTTTACATCCGTCGAAACAACATCCACCTCAAAGCTAAACTTGCAAAAGAATCTCTTGCCAGTCCGGTTCGTAAACACTGCACCAGGCTTTCCGTCCTGACCATCAGGTATAACGTGGCGGATGTGTGTAACTTCCAGACCTGCTTCCTCCCATAGCTCGCGCGCGCAACCATGCAGGACACTCTCGTCCTCATCGTCGCACGCTCCGCCGGGAATCTCCCATTTGTTGGGCATGCTGTCGTCTGGTGCGCGCTGCAGGAGGAGAATGCGATTAAAGGCGTCGAAGACGAGGGCTCCTGTTGCTAGGGAGTCCCATGTTTTGTTGTGCTTCTTAAGCCATTCGCGGTGATTGACGTTCCATTCTGAGACGGTCGCGTCGAATGTAAATTTAAACTCTGGCGTAACCATTTTTGTTAAATTTTGTTCTGTTATTCCGTGTTGGCTTTTGTATGGATGTGAAGTTGATAAGAACATGCATGCTGAATGTTGTGAGTAGCCCCAGCTGCGATTTACGCTAATAGGCCGCTTTTAAACCCGCAGCTGAACATCGTTTGGTGTTTCAGCTGGTGCCTAGACTGATGCTGATGCATAGCCAACAAGAATCCCAAACTTGAGCAAGATGATATTGTTCCTATATTTGGTTGTAATTGTTGATTTTAGGCTTTGTTTTTTACATTTACACCCCGTCATACCTTCTTCCATTTCATAGCTTTCGGTTCTAAAAGATACGCTTTACTACTTATACAAACTTCGTATTTATTCTAACATCTCCAGAGCCTAGCCAAGGCCATACATATACTTGAGTACATCACAGATGACCAGGAACTTGTACACATGTGAGATATAGCGACCGAACTTGAGAACTGACATGATGCTATTTACTCCGCATCCTCTTCTAGACGTTGACACGTTCCATATACTTTGCTTTTGCATAACCCTGTTCGTTAAGCCCGAATATAAAACATTTAATCAGAGTATTTCTTTGTAAATCAGCAATTCCCCATGTATTCGTTCCATTGGCTGTCTGTTTTCGAACGTTCGTGCTGAACCATATCCCGCTCGTGATCAAGCCCAGGAGAGGCTTATGATAAGCTTCAAATGTCGCTGTGCCGACATCAAAAGTTGATAAAGCAGCCGCTAAACGCCCCTAACGCTAAACATACACACACCAGGCAAGTACAATCATGCCTAAGAAAATCAATAATTTGCAAATAAAAGGCGTCGACTTTTGTGTAGGATGTGCGTGTGAATTTCCGTGGTGCGTCAAGCCAGTGCCGATGTGTTGACGTAAAGGATAAACACTCAGATCCAGTTATCTCGGCATAACGCTTGCTGTTCATAAATACTCCTCGGGCGAGAAGTGATAAATTCGTAAGATTGTCCCTCCAACGTATCGATGACTACACTCGTGACTCCTGCTGAAGAATTGATCTCTCCGCACGAGTCCGCATGAAGTTTGCGTGAGCCTCCAGGCATTGAGCCTTGAGGCGTGTCACTGGCCAAACTGCTGCCTTGTCCAGCATCATGGCAGTGATTCGAAGCAGCTTCGCAGCATAACCGTTGTGACCATCCATATCCATATTGGCCTCCTGTCCGCCAAGCATGTTCATCTTGATCTCTGCAGAAGACAAGACCTCCTGGACCTTGCCAAGTAGTTTGACATCTTCCTCCTCCAAAAACACGATGGCGTTGACATCTGTCAGATCGAGTGTGTCCTTACCGAGGATGCCAATGTAGCAGCCAACCCGATCCTGTAGCGTAGCGATCCATTCCGCAAGAACTTGGGCGCAGTCAAAGGTGCAGAGGGCAGATTGAAGTGGAAGCTCCCTACTTGTAAAGTCGGCAAAGGTGACACCGAGTTTATCCGACATGGCGAGCGAATCTGCCGCATAGAAGGCAGCCTTTCGAAGATGCTTCTCCCGCCGAGAAGTGGCATGACCTGACATGCTGGAGGATCCTGGTTGGAAAGAAGGATGCTTGGCTTTTGAAAAGTCCATCGATGACATTTGAGTCGCAGGCGACTCCACGAATCCGGAGCTGTTGGAGTTGTCCGAGGGCTCGGTACTACCAGATTCAGAGTTTGAGATAGGCGATTGCTCCGCATGCTGAACGATCTCGTTACCACGGGATAGCTCCTCGGCCATTCCATCCCAATCCCTTTGCCAGAATTTCTCCTTTGAGCGCCCAAGGTTCACAAATAGTCGAATATAGGCCAGATCAAGCAGAGGAATCGCATCAGCTGATAGAGGACCCTGGCCAAAAGGGTTTGGGCGCTCAACACTGTGCTGAGGGTTACTCGCCCAAGATGCCTGCCATGCCTTAAGAGCAGGTTCAATATGCCCGTGCATTTTCTCCGTTTCCTCGTTTGTCCAGAATTTGTTGTGGTGTCGCTGTCGCGTCTCCCAAATATAATTGTGGAGTGCGTTGATGAGAATTAGCGAACCGAACGTGCTGGTGCGAAGTGGTGATGCCATGAGATCTCTGCCGTCCACCGAGGGATCAAATTGTCCATTCGTAGAAAATTGATGGGGCTTATCATTGGCGTGAAGAAGATCGCCCAAGGCATCGTGGAATGTCATTCGGTTGTGATCTGCACCCTCTGCTCCGCCTCGGGCATGGAACACAGCGCTCGATTCGGCCGAGAAGAACTCCTCGTCGCAAGGGAGGTCCAAGAAGATTTCCGAGTTGGTTAGTGCGGGCGTGTGGTTGTACGCGGAGACCAAGAGGCTGGAAAGTATAAAGACTGCGTATAAAGTTCGTTTCCGCTCTTCTCCTGACTTCCATCGCAGCCACTCCGTTTGATCGGGCTCCACATTGGGGTTCCAGTTCCCGTCTTCGGTCATCTGTACATCCTGACTGTTAGAGGCGTTGGGACGACTGGGCCGAAGGAGATCAGCTGCTTGAGCAAGGCTGACCAGAGCGGCGCAGTGTGTAGAAGCAATATCGCTGGCAGTCTTGTCGCCGCAATTGTGACCATAAACGACGTTGAGAAGCATCGCCTGGACGAGCCACACCGGAGTATGAACCCCACCATCGTTGTTGTGGTCAGTTGGAGTACTTCGACGAATGTCTGCTTTTCGAACATCGGCTTTTCGCCGTTCCTCAAGATAGAAGAAAATCATTTTCTTGGCCATTTCGAACAGCTCTCGGGATACGGCAACTTCCATCTCGTAGAGCGCGCCGATGGCGGCCATGGACAAAATAAGGCAACCACTACCACCTACACCTGGGCGACTATTGGAGAGAGGCATATCGAAAGACAATGTTGGAAGATGCAAAAAAGGCAAATGAGGGTGGAAATAAGCTAAATAGGCACCGACATATCGCTGGAGGTCCTGAGTACTGGGCAAATTGGCTGCTTGAGGAGGGGCGGCAGTGCCGGCAGTCTGGGAAAGAGGAGATTGAGGTGAGCCTTGAGAAGTAAAGGAATATTTACGACCCCCAAAGGGCAGGCACTGGGACAGGATGTTCACGATGGCATGCCGGGTAGCATCTGTAATGGTGGTCACGGGCGAAGCGCCGTGGTTGCCGCCATTTAGGGAGGATGGCGTCTCCGGGCCTGCGTTGAAGCCAAGGGTCTGGTTAATGTTCTGGGCGTTGAGCCCCGTCACAACAGAGGGGCTCAACGAGCTCAGCGAGGGTGGAGGCGTAGAGAAGTAAGGGTCATTGATCTTTTGAGTAGCTGGCTGAGGTGATAACGGTGCTCCGTTGAGGAGATCCGGAAAGACTGAACCATTCAGATCCATCGCAAAAGGGTTCGTTGGCATCTGCGGAGGTGCCATCACAGACTGCTGCCACATGGCACTTGTCCCAGCTGGTGCGGGATGATTCGACCCATCCAACATAACATCGCTAATCCCACTCTGACTCGTCGTGCTGATTGCGGATGGACTAGATCCATCAATCACATTTTCGTTCGCGAATGACATCTGGTGTTCAAATCCAGTCAACCAGTCAATGCTATCGTCGAAGTTTTGACTTGTGTGCATCCCATCCATCCCGTTTCCGAAAGGCGAAGCCTGTTCCAAGTTCATCGCCTGCGGTGAATCGCTGTAATGGAGGTTGTTAGGGTTAACTGTTGTTCCCCCAAAGAGCATGTTCTCAAATTCGAACTCGGTACTGAAGGCGGACAAAGAAGGCGCCGTCCTGAGAGGGTTAACAAAATCCAGGCTATTAAAAGCTCCTGCATCAAGCTTGGGGATGCCAGGTTGCAAAGACCGCTGGCCCATAGCAGTGGACATGCCACCAAAGAAATGATCCATGTTGTGGATTGGCAAACCGGCAAGACTTGGATGTCTGCTGTGAGTGTGGCCGTGAGGAATACCACGAGCCACAGAAGGATTGGCAGAGTTCATCTGCAAAGCCGAGACGTCAATATGGCTGATGGTATTGGCTCGCGGCCGCATTGTGTTTGGTGCGGCATTTGCAGCTGGAGCAACAGCAGCGGCGTTTGCAGCTGCTACATTACCAGCGACGCTGTTCTTTCGCGCACGGCTCTGGCCAGGAGCGACGCCGGTTGTGGACTCACGACGATTACGAGGACGGGAGGCTGGTGTCGAGCTCTGGTGCAGCTTTTGCTGGTGACGCAGCAACAGGTCACGGCGAGCAAAGCATCTTGAACACTCGGGGCACTCGAAAGGCTTCTCCTTTGTGTGGGAGCGTTCGTGTCGCTTGAGATGTTCCAATCGGGCGAACGAACGAGTACAGGTACCGCAGACGTGAGGACGGGGCTTGTCAGTCTTTGGAGGAGGGAAGTTAGGCGTCTTTGTGTTGACAGTGATGGTTGAGGCTATAAACGTCAGCATGTAAAATCGGAAGGTTTTGTCGTCAACGGCGCGCAGGTCAAGTCCAACTCAGAAGTACGAGGGGCAGCGCCGGCGAAGGCGGGATAGCTCACCAGAGTCGTCGGTGGTGGAAGGTGCAGTGCCAGCGGCGGCGTTTGTCGGAGCGGTAGCGGACATGGCGAGATTAGGACGCGAGACTCTAACGCCAGAGTCGTTAATCACCATCGCAGGTCGGATCGATCAAATTCGCGTTCGCGAGGGTCGAAAAAGTGAGGGTTTCGCTGTCGTGCTCGCAACTACTCGTCGTGGGGCACGAAATTGGGCGACTGAGAAGCAACGATAGAATGGCGGGGAG
>JABFFG010000440.1:0-28509 GCA_013623685.1 Fusarium transvaalense
AGTTCAAACAGGAGGCTTAGAAGAAGATCTCGCAGATATGTGTAACATAAGAGGCATGCTATTCAAGTAATGTTTCTTTGCTTGATCCATGCTGGTGGTGATCCTCAAATATGGCCGATAATGAGGCAATGGTGTGGGATAGGTAAAGCTCAAAAGCGGGAAAAGGCTCAGCCCATAGACACTGAACTCACCTCTTCTAAACTCATTCCCTCAATCTCTCCCAACAATCGACTTCCAGTCGCCGCCTCCATCGTGAAAAACAAGAGCACGATCCTTTTCTGGATGAATAACAGTGTCGAATGACACCCTCTAGCTGCGATCAATATTGCTCTTGAAGATGGGCTATCCGTGTCAAGTTTTCCACGCCTCAGAGCTTCCTCAGCATGTCCAAACCAACCTCAGCGGCCGCAAGCGCAAGTTAGACCAGGGTGCCAAAGATGTCGGCTTAAACAGCTGTGAACTCCTTGGGATGCTGCAGTACAAGTGCGAGATCAAAGAACCTGTTAAATGGGATAGCCCTGTACAGTGCTTTGCTGTTGAACGGTGGTTCCGAAAGTAAGTTATCCCACCTTTGCGTGTTGCACTGCACTGTATCTATACTGTGGTCTCGATGGCGGATGTTGAAAGGCTCTAACGTTTTCATTCATTCGTGTAGATGCCAGGACAAGAAGGGTTCGTTCATGGTCGAGACAACAGCGTGGGAGGGTAAAGATTATCCCACCGAGGGACAGAAGATTTATGATGGAAAAGACGGCAGAAACACGACGCCTCCTCAGCACTACCACTGGTCCCCAAGTTGGCACTCACCCGACACAGCAAGATAAAGACAATACTGATTTGATCAGCATTGTTATGATTTTAGCTGCCACAATATGGGCTCCCATTTACCCTTAGCTTTCGACGAGAGGGAGAGCTCCATCTCGAACAGATATTTCATTCATCCACACGAAACATAACAAATGCATCGTTGTCATTCTGTCACCGACAAACCCAAAAAGAGATCACTCGGTTTACACATCAAGCGGTATGACTGTAGCGTCCGATAAAATATTACAGGGTAGTTGTTCTATGCTTGAATGTTGGACTAGTCACACATGCAAGGCTGCAACAACTTGATGACGGCATCACCGGAATGAACCGAGGTTGTCTCGAATAGGCGTCTCTACTGGACCATGGATTTTACAATAATTGATGCCTAAGTACCAATTGAAGGTATCCCTCGAGTCATTCTCTTGAATCTGGAGATCTAATGTCTTTATACCGATTGATACTACAATCTTGTGACTCATGCTTGCCACTCATGAGATCGCCAATTGAGTATGAGTCGCATTTTTATCACATCTCACTCTAACAGCCCCTCAAGTATGATCAAAGCACATTACAACTCGGTTGCCCGTGCCTATAGTAAAGATTGTCCAGTGATCGGTGTGGATGGAGAACCTCGATAGTATTTTGCTTTTTACCCAGCTACAACGACAAACGAAACACTGGCTAGTGGCCTTTATGTGCACTTCCCATCCTCCCCTGTGCCATTGCTTTAGATGACGTGGTTTCGACTCGGCATGCCTTTGCATTACTCGTTCTTCTGAGCAGCTCGCTCCTCCTCGAGCTTGATGTAGTAGTTGTCGCGGGCGTTGGTTCGGGGCATGTGGAAGCCGTACCTATGTCGGAATGGTGAGTCTTCAAATCTTGCTGTCGTGCCGCTTTTTCGGTGATGTTTCTTACCAGAAGAAGTTGGCCATGACGAAGCCGGAGCCTGCGAGTTGCTAGTCAGCTTAATGCTCTGATGCTCTCCAACCAACCACATCACGCGAATTGTCAGCTCCCCCGAGACCAACCCTCCTCTTTACATTGATGAATTCCAATTGATGCAGTTCCAATCGCTTGTAGGAGAAATGGACGTACCGAGGGCGATGCTAAGGTCCAGGACGAGGTTTCGTCGGAGCATCTAGCGCAATTGTCAGTCCACGAAAAGCTCTGGTACCGGGGTTATTTGGGGACTCCTCTGGCCGGGGCAAATGCAAGGACCAAGCCATTGAGTCGCAGAAACGTACACCGGTGATGGGTCGGACGGCCATTGTGATTGATTTGTTTGTGCAAAGCTGTTCGGGCGAAGAAGCGGAGCGTTCGAGGATGGCAGAGGTGCTGGGGATTTCGATGTGGTCAAGCAGTTCCAAGTTGATTCCGAAGATGGGCTGATGTTAATCGCGCTAGAGCACTCGAGTCACGTGCGCCAGCCTGGCAGCAGCTGGGCTGTCTTGATCCTAGGTACCTACCTAAGTTAGGTATTAGTGGAGTACCCGGCAGTGGAAGTGGTGCCAGTGATACTCACGGCTGAACAGCGGCAAAATACGCTACGGAAAAGAATCTCGTTCATTGAAGCGACCCTCAGCTGCAAGACACATCCCCGTGAGAGCGACTCTACAGAGATTGGTTGGTTTGCAGAGCCTGACGACACTTGCAACCATGAGTCTCCGACTAGCTGCCCAGCGGCTGGCAGTGTCAGGTACGACGATAATTTGCCCACCTTGTCTGCCGCTCAATTGGTGTTGAAAATCGTATAAACTAACAGAGGGCTTGACTTTGCAGCAAGGACTGCGCATCCGGTAGCAAGCACACCAATCCCAGTGCTCTCTGCAACCGTGGGGCCTACAATTCAACGACGACACAAATGGGCCTCCAATCTCTTCAAGGGATGGGGCAAACCCCGGAATAAGACTGCCGAGACTGTGGCTTCCCTGGATCCTACATCTCAGCTTGACAACCCAAAGAGCCGCGAGGAATATCTTCAGAAGAGCATGTACAGTGGCGTGGAGGACAACATTTTCCAGGACGAAATCGAGACCGCGAGCCCGGAAGCCGCCGCCCCTGGCACCCCCGAGGTCGAACAAAAGACAAAAGAGAACATGGCTATGGTTGTGGATCCTGATCCTCGAAGCCGAGTCCGCTGGCAGCGAAAGAAGGTTATTCAGATGGTCCGTCGTAACGGCCGCTTGACCAAGGAGGAGCGTATTCAGATGACAGAACGCCAACTCCTGCACAAGAGCGAGTTCATGCCCACGAGTGTCAAGAAGCTCGTCATGCTAGCCCGCCAGATCGCTGGCAAGCCCGTCGATGATGCTATTGTGCAGATGAAGTGGTCCAAGAAGAAGATGGCGGCTGAGATTGGATACTACCTCGAGGAGGCTCGCGATTTGGCTGTTGCTCAACGTGGTATGGGACTTGGAAAGTTCAATGACGAAATTTTGAAAACTCCCAAAAAGATCCAGACTCTGGATGGAAAGTGGCTCGAAATCGAGGACCCGACACGCATGTATATCGCGCAATCGTGGGTTGGAAGAGGTCCCTGGAGAGGAAAGAGAATTGATTACAAGGGTCGAGGACGTATGGGTATCATTAGACACCCTAGCACAAGTACGTTTTCACTGCTCTTTATGTTTATGCTTGGGCTCAGATACTGACTGGCTTATCTAGGTCTAACCGTCTTGCTCAAGGAAGAGAAGACAAGAATACGAGAGTACGATGAGCGTGTAGCCAAGAAGAACAAGAAGGGACCCTGGGTACATCTTCCCAACCGACCTGTATATGGACAAAGACCATATTATTCATGGTAAACAAGATGTTTTATATCTGTATTACTGGATGTGGAAAATATGCAGAGAATTCAAATGTGGTCAGAGACCAATGTGTAATTTCTCATAGGAACTTGTAAGATATGTACAATGAATAGAATGTACACTTGATGAACGTTAACGTGGACGCTGAAATCTGCCAAAAAAACGAGTTGTTGCTCTAGTTCGACAACGATGGCTTTCCCTCCTAAGGTCATTTTGTGGTATCTTGTCCGTCGAGCAACCTCTTAACGCCGTCCAGATCAAAGCCTGGTTCGATATAAATTTCATTTCCACTCGTAACTTGCAGAACCTGTCAGCGCCTCGTCGGTGCGGCAACCGTCACGTCCAATTATGACCAGTGCTCGTAAGCTGAACGACTAGTTTCGAATCACAACGAGGTTTTGCTGTACGAACAATGATGCGAATGAAACGGTTGCTTGCAATGCATTGGTTCTGCTTGTGCTCCTGTTTTAAAACGCCGGGTTTTCTCAAAATTGACCTTAAACCATATGTCGTGGCTCCTCTCGGGGAAGCATATCCTCATATCGATGAGACATAAGTTCAAGATCATATCCGTGCTTCTCGCCAATTGACCCTTGATCAGGCGCAGGATAACTGCGGTCTCTAGCGGCCATGGGTGGCGACATATCATCCATGTTTCCCCGCGGAAGGTTGTGCTGGTGTTGACGTTTCTTCCAGAAGAAACCAGCAATACCAAGGAGAGCGAGGATACCAATAGCAACACCAATACCGACGCCAGCCTTGGCACCTCCGGACATTCCACCCCCAGCAGATTCTTCCTTCTCATCTTCATCTTCCGCTGAATCAGATGTGGCGGCAGCGCCGGCAGCTTCGGAGGTTGCGGATGAGTTATCGGCATCGGTGGAAGAAGCAGAAGCTTCTTCAGTGGCCTATCAAAGATATTAACAAATGCACGTCTGAGGTTAAAGAAATGCTGATGTCAGTTCTTACACTAGACTCGGCTGGTTCAGCGGCGCCGGTAGGGGTAGACTCAGGAGCTTCTGTGGCCGCGGCCTCTGAAGTCACGGGGGCTTCTGAGGCTTCTGGGACCGCCGCAGGAGTCGTCGCAGCGTCAGTCGTCTCAGGAGTGACAGGAGCTTCGGATGTTGCTGCTGCTGCTTCGGATGTTACTGCACCCTCAGTAGGGGTCGCAGCGGCAGAGTCTGGGAGAGCAGGCACTTGTTGGCCTTGGACCAGTTAGTCTTGTCCATTAAGCAGGCAGTGAGTAAATCGCTGCCACAGAAACGCACCAACACAGAATCCATTTCCTATGCCATTTGTTATGGCATCATCTGCAGCCGCGCAATCAGGCGCTCTTGCGCATTCAGCAACGCCTTTGATAAAGTCGCTGGACACACAAACGCAACTCGCGTCAGCAGGATCCGCGCAGCCAACAGTGGGCTTGACGTTTTCAACGCAGGTGTTCTAAAGACCATCAGCACCTGTGTGGAAACGGATCGCATGAACAATTGAGCTCTAGGGACTTACAATACAATCCTGAGCATAGACGCCAAACGTGTGGAAGGCGCCCAGCGCCACAACGGTCGAAAGAGAAAAGCGCATTTCAAAATCGCTATGCAACGAGAACTAGTCCCGTTAGTTTGAGTGAATGATAAGCTACCAGATCTGAACTGGGTGGATGGTCCTCGTTGGTTGTTGAAATAGAAAGCGAGTCACTGTAATAGGTAGCTGTGTGCGTGAATCGTTGGCAGCCGTGGACGCAAGAATAGTGACAAGACAGTATCGAAGTGGACAGGGAAATCGATAAATGCCTCAGGATGACCCAGGTATGGTTGACTGCTCAGGGATGTCGCAAAAGAAACCCTCAAGCAGGAAGGAAAGTCGAGAGTCGGACAGTCAAGTGTAGGCAGTGTAATGTCATGTAACAGAAGTGAGTGGCCTGGTCCAACGTGGCACTCGATGCAGCAGCGGATGCAAGCCTCCGTTAAGAATACGAAAGAGTGAGTGAATGAGTGAGTAAGCGAATGAAGTGTATTGTCGTCTGCCAAGCCCGAGTAGGAATACGAAAGGAAGGCAAGAAGAAATAAGGAAAGAAGAATATGAAGACAGAATCGACTGAAAGGAATGACTGGATGAGAGGCGATGGCGTGGGACACTTGAAAGAGTGAAAGAGCCCGGTGCAATAATGTCGTCTGTCGTGATAGAGAAGTCGATGTCGAAGCAAAGACGGAAGAAGAAGAGAAGCCGTTTAGGGACGGGACAGAATAGAGGAGAAAGAAAAAGGTGGGTTAGATTGGTGAGTGTAGAGAGACAGCCAAGGGAGAAATGAAATGAAACGAGATGAGATGAGATCAAGTGAATGAGATACCCCCGGCGCAGAACTGTGAGGGAGGAATGGAAAACAAACTGGGGGACCTGGTCAAATTGCACTGAGGTTGGAAAGAATGCAGACCCTGGGACTTGTCAGACGGCGGGGGCTGTTATGAATATCTACTAGGTATCTAACCGCTAGATATGAATCTGATACGGTTACTCTTATGTATGGACAAGGGCGACCCAGTTTGATGGGTATCAGATCCTTCTAGGGGACGAGCTTGGTTTCTATTGGACAAGATGAGGTGAAGGGTGTTTGCTTGCTTCTCTGCTTTCTGTCCTCGTTCTTTGTCCAAAATGCCTTATTTGTGTGCCCCTGGCGGCTTGGCCTGGGCTGCAACACCATCAACACAATAAATCCATAAAACCAGACCCGATCCAACGTTGCGAAACTGCCCGAGGTGTCAACTACCAACGTAGGCTGCCCGGGCAGTCAATCCGACCCCCAAAAAAGGGGGCCAATCATGCCCGGGAGCGGGAAAGCTGTCACCCATTCAGGGCTCTGATAGCGCTGCTAGTGGCATGAGTTTACTGGAGAAGCTCCTGGCGCCAGGTACTAGCGTCGACGGGCTGTTTACCGCCCAATAACCATCCCCTCACTTGTTTCATCTGGCAAGAGTGATGTGTACCTGCAGACACCATAAAGAAGATCGTCTTTTCTAGATTTATTCTACCAAAACAGTCAAGGTGAGGGTGAAAGCAATCGAGCCCTTCTTCCTTTGTTCCTCTTCTTGTCAATCACCCACGCCCTGCCTACTAGTAGTACCTTGGTACTTACACAATGGACTACCTATAAGTCACACAGCGGTCAAAGCCGTAGCCTTTCATTCTCGTTATTTAATATATTTCAAACATTTATGCGTCCTGACACGTCGTTGTTACCGGATATTCATGATGGTTACCCTCTAACACAAATGAGACTCACAACCAACCCCTGGTTCAACTGATAGCCCGAGTTGCAAAGTAACACAGCCACGAAGAAGCGCGGCCTCCCGTTGCTAAAAAAGAATTCGAATAAAATAAAAATAAAATAAAACACCCAACAAAGAATGAGCGCTATGTTATGCAACTTTTATCCACTGAAAAGCCTTTGTGACTTTTATTGGGATGTGCAGGCTGCATCCTGGCAAGCCCACCCAGTCTTGGCTCGAATGCATCTACCAACGAGACTTGGTCCGAATGAAGAGGCAGATCTTGAAAATACGAGCGAGCTGAGATGGATGGGAACCTGTCTAATGGAAGGGTCTCGTATACTAATGCTTTACATAGTACCTAGGAGGTAAGTAGTATGGACAGAGTACCTGCATCAGTCGTACCAGGTACCTACTACTAAGAGAGCAGCCGCAGTGGAGCGTCAAATTTCCTCAATCCTTTGTCAAAACGGCCTGATTGATTAAACACAAGTAGGTACGCCTGCCCGTACAGCGCGTAGGTACTAAGGTAGGTGAGTTAGTAGGTTAGGTACTCATGATAAAATACATGGCATATGGCGGTCTGCAAGTGAGACTGCGGCTTCGAGACAATATGTACGGTATGGCACGCTGAATGGAGTATTGTTACCATCAACTACTAGGTACCTGAGTACGTTTGTGCCTCAAAAGTGTCATGGACTCAGCATCCCTCTTTTAGCCATTCATAGGTAGATAGGTACGACAATAAATGAGGGTGTGTGACAATGGTCTCAAGGATTTATTTGCTAGCCTCAGCTCGCATTTCAACATCACAAGGCTGGCACAACTTGACTTGACAAAATGGAAACTAACTCATAGCCACTAGAGCCGCCCAACTAGCTGTGCACAGAAGTTTTGCAGAAACGGTACGCATGAGGTTGTCGACGTCTTTGTTTCATCTGACAGTTGGTGTACCTATTCAGGAGATGGCTGAACTGATGACTACCCATACCAACACTCCAGTCCCGAACCAAGGAAGGCCAGCTTCACCCCATAAAGCAGGGAAGGGTCTAGGTAATAGGCAGGGTAGGACAATAATGCTTGAAAAGCGCAAGTCCAATTGAAATGTACGACGAACACATCCACCATTCCAACGGTCTTTGATAATGTTGAGAGCGTATTGACCTTGTGATCGACAAGAGAGAGAGGCTTTGGAGTTATGTCCAGTACTATACAGTACAGTACCTTACCTACGTACTACCTAGTTAGGGTAGGGGTTAATTGGTTTCTTTGTCCGATAGTGTCCTTTTCAGCAGCCGCGCTTCATCGGCAGTTGTGCAGACACTGTCAAGGTATGGGCTCCTTGACATCACATCTATCTGCATCATTACCATTGCTTCTAGCGGCTGAAAACGATATGTTCAAAGCCATCTTGTATATCGCCAATTCGTTGACAGCAACTCAAATGGTACGTGACGGAAACCAGGTTCTCTCGCCTTTGATAAAGACGAGGCTTTCGATTTGGTAGATAAGCTGTCCAAGTGCTGAGTGTTGAGACCTGAAATATGTATGATCGGAACCGGAGAGTATCATCTTGATCCGTGCATGGAACGGCAGGGGCATCATCAGACGGTTTAGACAATGCCTAGCAAACGCAGAGACTATGATTCTTAAGGTGTGCGTGACCAGTCAGATGCAAAGCCATTGTCGTCATTCTTCTACCATTCACTGTCCGGCTGTCAGCGATGTGGTACAACGAGAATAGATGGAACCAACTTTCTACTGTAGCGGTTTTAAGTTAGTTGTACAGTACAGAGTACATCAGCCGACTACGTTATGTACCCATAATGGGGTGCCAGTGATCTTCGGCATCCATGCATGATGCACCCGAAATATTTGATGATTGATTCAAATTACTTGTTCGTAAAAACACAGTGAATGCTCAGACTCGGATCCATACCAGAACAGCCGTTATCGTCTCTACCTTTGAGCCTCTCGGCTGTAGATTGGTTTGTTCGGCAATAAGTGCTACTGCAAGTATGATCCTGCCTATAGGTTCTTTCTTCTTTCTTTGTCTTTTTGCAGATCCACTGAGATTTCCATCAGCCGTCCACTTGTCAGACTGCATAAGTGACCTGGGAGGTATGCAGAGAGGTCTGTAATAATATTAGTTAGGTCTAGAACATTTTGTTGTGATACTTTCAACAAGTCTAGAAATGTGAGACACTGCTTTCCCACGTCGCGAAAGCGACTAGTTTTGATAGTTTCAATCAAGCACGCGCATTAGTCTACCTGCCTAGGCATCTTTTTTTGTTTTCCAAAAAGAAAGACAAGACGATCAATTACTCCTAATTGACTGAGGCGGAGATTTTCATCAGCTGGTAGCCTCGGCAGCGTTTGACTTTACGCCGGGAATAAAGAATCGGGCGCAAAAAAGAACACGACTACCTAAGTAGCCAAGAGTCAGTTGCAATAGACTGAGTCGAATCACGGTCTAGACTCTTTTTCGGCTTGTGCGTTTTAGGTAATTGATCAGCCTAGAGTCAACGTCCTCGTGCAGTTGCAACAAGTACCGAATGCTGAGATAGGGAGCTGGGGTTTACTACAGAATTTCCGCAGCTTTCTTATCCTGCAGACAGTGAGAGAAGCCGAGAGTCCGATCTTGAGAAGTGTGTAATGCAGTTTGAAAGCAAGCGAAAGTCCAGATCGGGTAAATTTAAGTATCCAGATCTCGTCAATATGATAATATCTCCAGCCCAAGGTGGTCGGTTTTAATAAGGGTTGCATCAAAAGTACCTAGGACATTTCATCGGTTAGGCAGAGCCATTACATCATTTGGACAACCCTCCAGCCCGCTTCCCGTTCTTCAGGGAAACTACCTACGTAAAATCCCTGCACTGCGCCTGCCTCGCCGGTGCTTGCTAACTCAACGTTGCCTAGCTGGTCCCTCCCCGACCCAAGCTGTCGAATTATTAGGAGCAGCTTTTTTTCCTTACTCCACATGCAATCTTCCAGAGAGTCTAGACATCCATCCATCCATCACTCATACTCACTCACTTATACTCACACAACACGGCACAGCACCTCGCAACTCACTCGAGTACCTGGCTGATTAATCTCAGGCGACCACTCAAACGAGGCTAAAGGTTGATTTTCAAGTGTTGTAATACACTCACGTTCGCTCCCACGAAAACTCTAAAAAAAAAGAAAAAAAAAACCTCAGGCTTTTCCCTTGGACCCGAGCTACTCCGCGATAGCGTCGACACGTACACGTTTCTCGATCTCTCGCTCTATTGTCTCGCGGTCCAGCAAACTGCTTCCCGCCCACCCGTGCTACCTACCTCCCCTAATCAACATCTCATGCGCCGCTACTGAGACCGAAACGATACTATCCGAACCTCCCTGTGATGCACTCTCTGTTTTAATCTACCGAGCGCGCGATAACTATGGCGAACCCAATAGGCGAAGAAAACTGGCTCGCCTACCTCGAAGAGGTAGTCCGTAACGCCTCGGACCTCGAGCAGCGAGTTAATGCCGTTGAACACTATAAATGTGCTGTCGGTTGTGAGCCTGGCAGTCTGCGCATTTGGCTGGCCTACTGCAACTACTTTTGGTCTCTGTGGGAAGCTACCCAGATTCCAACAGGAGATGGATGGACTGACGAGGAGCGCATGCTCGGACGTGAGCTCTTCTCCTTGAGTGCCGCTCTCGACTTGTGGAAGCAAGGGTACGAGGCTATTTGCTACCGTCTCGGTGATAGCCACTTGCTTTGGGATCGCTGGATATCACTGGAGATGGAATTGCTAGCCAAGACTAGAACGCCCGATGGTATCAAGCGCATCACTCATTTATACCGCAACCGACTACTACTGACTCCGCACCTCACCTGGGACGAGACTTCTCAGAACTTCTCTACTTTCCTCACCGAATATAACCCCTCTGCTTATGAGGATTCCATGAAGGACATTGTCACTAACGCCCAGGAGACGAAACGATTGATTGCAGCGCGAGAACCATACGAGTCTAATCTGAAGAAAGCAATAGACGCCAGTGACATTGAAGCCCAAAAGGCTGCTTTCAATACGTATCTTGAATGGGAAATGCTTCAGAGCAAGCGCAGCAACGACAACCCCGAAATCGGAATCGACCTGTGCCGCGGGCTCTATGCTCGTGCTCTTACCGGCGCCCTCGCTACAGACCAAAACACCTGGTACGAGTACGTCGTTTTCCTTTCTTCGTCCAACACCAAGCTTCAGGAGCCGAGCAGCCTCCTCGACGTGCTCCGAAGAGCCGTCCAACATTGTCCCTGGTCTGGTCTTCTTTGGAACAGATATATCATGTGCGCTGAAGAGGCCAGACTTCCATTTGGTGAGGTCGAGTCCATCAAGCATGCTGCGACAAGTGAAGACCAATTGCTCAAGGACGGAATGGAGGGCATGATCGAAATGTACGTGGCCTGGTGCGGGTTTTTGAAACGCAATGCCATGGATGCTACTGCATCTGACGAAGCTGTTGACGTTGCTGATGTTGGACTCGGCGCGGCCCTCGAGGACGTGTCAGTTGTCGGGCAGCGACTTTACGGCAAAGATTTCCAAGGCGACCCTAAATTTCGACTAGAGCGTATCTATATCCAATACCTCACAGAGAAGAAGGGTGCTGTGGATGAGGCAAGAGCCCAGTGGAACAAGCTGGCCTCTCTGCAAATCCACGCCGACAATCACGACTTTTGGTTCCGGTTTTACATGTGGGAAATGCTCATTTTTTCGTCCACCGGTGGACAGGACAACAGAAGTCCCACCCCTTCGTCTGGCGGTGGCACCTATCGAATACCGACCTTGGCAACATCAGTTCTCGCCCGTGCTGTTGCTCGTAGAACAATTGACTGGCCCGAGAAGGTATTAGAGGTCTACATGCAACATTGCAATGATTATGAAATGCCGCTGCCTTTGCGAAAGGCCGCTGATCGAGTACACAAGACTGGAAAAGAAGTTAGAAAGCGCAGGGAACGCGAAGAAAAAGAGAAAGCGGCAGCCTATGTTGCTTACTACAGTGCCCCTGAACCCGAAGAGCAGGCAGTCCAGTCGCCAGGTGGTTCCAAGCGGAAAAGGGACATTGAAGGGGATCCTACCGATGCAGTCGAAAACAACAGCAAACGCCAAAAGAATGGTTTGAACGGAGCAGGACCTGAGCAAACTCTCGCAGCGCAACCCCTGAAAAGGGACAGGGAGAACGCCACCATAATTGTATCGAATCTCCCTGGTGATGTTACGCAAACCAAGGTTCGACAATACTTCAAGGAGTACGGTCATATCAATAATGTCACGGCATTGGTGCGCAACGAGAGAACCGACTCCTCAACAGCACTTATTGAATTCAGCTCATCCGAGGAGGCACAGTCCGCCTTGCTAAAAGACGGCAGATATATGAACCAGTCGCAGCTCACCGTCAAATCAGGTCACGATCTGACCGTGTATGTCACAAATTACCCTCCTGCTGCGGATCAAAACTACATACGAGATCTCTTCAGAGATTGCGGTGAGATTCTCAGTATACGCTGGCCAAGCCTGAAGGTCAACGCTCACCGACGATTCTGCTACGTTTCATTCCGAGACCAAGAGGCATCAGCAAAGGCTGTTGAACTGAATGGTACAGTCCTTGAAAATAGCTTCAAACTCGTTGTGAAGTATTCCGACCCAGGACAACGGAAAGCTCGAGAGGGCGCTCTTGCGGAAGGTCGAGAAATTCACATTAGCAATCTGGATCGATCAACGAGCGAGACAGAGCTGAAAGATGTTTTTTCCAAGTATGGCAGCATCACACGAGTCAACATCCCTACAACTTTGGCCGGAAAGAACAAGGGCTTTGCCTTTGTTGACTTTGCAACCAAAGAAGAGGCCGCGAAAGCTGTGGCAGAAATGAACAATACCAAATTTAGAGGCCACATTCTCGCTGTTGCTCTCTCCAAAGAGTCCAAGATTAAACCGGCAGCCAGGACTATCGTTGCTGATAATACCAGAGGCTCACCAGCACCCTCATCTCATGATGCCGAGGGTGACCAGGCTATGCAGGATGCGCCCACCGAGGCACAGACCAAACCAACCGCGGCAGAGATCTCAGCGAGAACCATTGCTCTGATGGGTCTTCCTGATACCGTAAATGATGCGCGAATCCGAGCTTTCGTCGAACCTCTAGGTGCCATAGTCAAAATGACCGTGAAGCCTGGTAATGGCGGGGCCGAAATCGAGTTTGCCGACGCAGCAGTGGCAGGCAAGGCCAGTCTACAACTAAATAGCCTGGAGTTTGAAGGTCATAAACTCCGGACAGGTACGCCTGCTGAACTTCGAAAAGCGAAAGCAGAACACGCCCCCGACCGTATTGCCTCCGGCAAGAAGAACAAGGACCAGGAGCAAAAGTCGAAAGTTGCCGGAGCCTCATCCATCATGTTCATACCCCCTACAACCGCCGTCCGTCGCCCAGTACTGGGAAAGCCCGGTCCACGCCGTGGTCTCGGTTTCAAGCCTAGTGGTGCTAAGCCCGCACAGAACGGGGACTCTGATACATCAGTCAAAAAGAGCAATGCTGACTTCAAGGCCATGTTTCTTGCCAGTGGAAAGAGTGAAGAGAAGAAAGACGATGAAGTGGATGTCAAAGAGGTTGAGTCGTGAGTGGGGAGTTCAACGCTAACTTCGAATGCTACATCATTATGTAGCATAATGTAATTTACTACAGTACTGATGATATCCAGTGGTCTAAGGAAAGGGAAGGGAAAGATAGAATGGACTGTATCATGTACAGTTATCGAATGCAAATATTTATGTCACAGAAATCGACACTTTCTTCGCCCATTTGGTGTAAATTGTCCAATATCTTGCCATTTGTATGTAAACTGCAGGCTTCCGTAGCCGCACTTTCGTTTTGATTATCCTCCCCTGAAACATGGATACGAGCGTATTGTGTCAGCGGACCGACCGCAGGACCTATTTTTGAAATTCTACGACCAAACGCCTTCCTTTGACCGTGATAAAAAAAAAAAAATGGTACATCTTATCTAAATACATGTCTACTCATGCCTTGATCGTCATCCCCGTAGTAGATCTATCTTGTCCAAAATCCTGGGTAAAGATTCTCTGCCAAACATCAAGCCACTTCTCTTGCTGAGCTGTAGGCAACTTGCCTGGTTGTTTGAACGACCGTGTCAATAGTTCGCGGAGACGTGTTCGGAGGACTTTCATGACCAACATCGTCTTCCAGTCTGGAACTGCGAAACGTCCTCGATTTCCATCAAGGATAATTACTCCAGAATACATCTGCAATTTCCAAGTCAGTAATTTATCCACAGTGACAAGAAAAGGGATCTCACATCACATCTTACATCGCCACACAAAAGAGCGATAGCAAATGCTTCTACAGCTGTAGCCTCATGGGCGTGATATACTCTGAAACACACGTTAGTCGCTTACAGAAACACGCGGCGATTGAAAACTCACGCTCTGGATTGCATAATATGATAGTACGACAGCCATCGAAGATCAAGACGACCTCGATTGACGGACGACGGATGAAGGCTAATCGATTGGTTTGTACCAATGTTCCTTAGACCCTTGGATCCCGGCGTATCTCTCACTAGGATCTTGGGATAGAAACTCCAAGCTATAACTGATGCGGAAACAACATCGTTGTCGCTATTGAGGTTGACTCGCCGGGGAACGTCGTAAAACTGCTGTCTTCTTCCCCGCCCCCCGGAAAACCGGGCACGGGATAGCGCTCTCCTCTCTTCTTCGGTAAGAGAAAGGAATCCGGAGTCAGCCAAAGAAGTAAGGAGTTGTCCTTTTAGGTCCTCGATATTGGCAAGAGTTTGCTGACTCAAGAAGTTCTTGCGGCAAAATTGGAATTCCTTCCCGCCACCACCTGCAGACTGACATACCCTCTTCCAAGCCAAGTAGGCATTATAAATAGTCAAGAGATCGGAATCCCCGCGCCGGAAAGCCATACGCGCATTATCTGCTTGGGTACGCTGGCCAAAGGGTGCAGAAAAGGGCGACTTGGAAGATAGAATGGCAGCAGCGGTGATGGCCATGTCCAGACATTTGAAAATAACACCATATAAGATCAGCTTTCCCAGGAACACGTCCAGGGGCAGCCTGGCCAGCTGGTGTCCAAGTGGTGTCAATTCTTCGGTCTGGGTAAGGGCGCGAACATCCACAAGCGCATCAACGGCTCGACGAATATTCTTGGTCGAGGGCGGATCGAGGGCGTCGCCCAAGGTCTCCTCAATTCCTCCAATTTTGCAGATTTTTACACGAATAGCTAAATCTTGCAGTGATAGACGGAGCATCTCAGGCGTCTGTTGATCGCTCATCAGTTGATCATGGCGGAATTTGGTGAACATATGAAAACAGAGACCTTCTTGCACACGACCAGCCCGACCTCGCCTTTGCTTCGCATTCGCTCGAGAGATGAATGTGTCGATCAGTCTTGAAAGCTGACGTCTCTCATCAAATCGCATCTCCCGGTGTTTACCAGTGTCGATGACACAAGTAACATCGGGAATAGTAATTCCAGTCTCGGCGATGTTGGTAGCGAGGACGATCTTGCGGATTCCAGATGGTGGAACGAGGAATGCAGACTCTTGATCCTCTGTTGCGATTGTCGAATGCAAAGGATATACAAGCCAGTCCTTGGCGAACCTGGGGTCTCCGAGGAGCATGTCATTCAGCGTACGAATCTCAGCGATACCTGGCAAGAAGACAAGAATAGCTTTGCTATAACTTTGGAGTTGGTCGTTAATGGCGATTTGGGCTATCAATTGGAGAATCAGATCGAATTCGATTCGATACTCATCAATCTGAGCCAGCGTTGATCTAGTCCTTGGTGAATAGCTTGCTAGGCTTTTAGAGATATCGCTCTTTGTATTCTCTCCTTCACTTTCAATGAGATCGTCATCCAGATCCACCATTTTATCAGGCTCGGAGTCTGCAGGCGTATATCCAGTAAGCTCGATGGCATCCTCGAGATATTTGACCTGGACAGGAAACGTGCGTCCAGGGACGTTGAGGACTGGTGCGCCACCAAGGTAAGCGGAGAAACGATCTGCATCGACTGTAGCAGACATGAGAACGACTTTCAAATCTTTGCGTCTGACGAGTAGCTTTTTCAGAACGATTAGGAGAAAGTCGCTGTCAATCGACCGCTCGTGCACTTCGTCGAGTACCAAATGGGTCACTTCCTGGAGGTCGTTGGACCCTTCAAGCATTCGCATGACAATACCTGTGGTTGCATACACTAGTCTCGTCTCTCTTGAGGTGTTGGCTTCTAATCGAATAGAGTATCCGACCAGTGATCTATTAGTTCCAAGATCATTTCTGTTTTCACCAAGCTCCTCGCTCACGCGCCGAGCGAGAGAAATGGCAGAAATTCGCCGGGGCTCTGTGCAGTAAACCTTGCAAGGTCTTCCCTGGGAGAGCTGGTGCTCTAGTAGAAAAGAAGGAACTTGAGTGCTCTTGCCGCTGTGCGATAGTCAGCTGGGGATTCTAGAATGAAGGGTTAGACTTTCGTACCATCCAGTCTCACCACAGACAATAACAACCTGATTCTCGTCCACAGCTGCCAGTACTTGATCCCTAAAATGCCACATGGGTAGTTTCATTCGCGATTGCTGCATTGAGTAAGTCTCTCTGAAAACGAGGAAGACATCTTATTGCTTACCAGCATTGTTTGAAATTTGCGAGTGCTAGATTTATCTGCCCAGATCTTCTGATAGTATTCACCATTTGTGGCGTTCTGCCTTGAGCGGTCGTGACTGCCATCATCACCTGAATCGGTGGCATGTTTGTTGCTCCGTCCTCGGAAAGCCCCCTGAATTATGACGCCGTCTTCGAGCTCCTGGTCGTGGCGTTCTCGGACCAAGGCTCTTAAGCCCCTCACAACTTCTCTGTCTTGTTCGTCAATCTGAGCTTTCCTAGCTTCCGCGAGCTCTGTCCAAATGTCTTTCCATACATGGGGAAGTCTGATAACGACCTTTTCGTCCTTGGCATTGCCGCTAAAAGTGTAAAATAAAGCTACTGTAGAGATATATGACTCCGATTGTTTCGAGTCTGGTGTAGCGATGCCGGTCATGGTGAATGTGAATCGGAAATGGTCCGCTACGACTTCAACGTTTGATGAAGCCGCTGGTGGTGGTAGGTCTTGAGGTTTTGTCCAAATAATATCCAAAGAATGGCGGTTCGCGAAGGAGGCATCCGACACGATAGTATATGAGATCTTCACCAATGAATCCCTGGGTTTTATGATTAGTATGTTGTTTTGCACTATTAATTCCATTCATATACCTTGAGCGACATGCCTCTTCGAGAGCTCGTCGAGGACTGATACCTGTTGATTTGCCAAAGTCACGGATCACAATTTGATTGCCGTCAGCCGAGTTAACAACAGTACGACTTTCACCTGTGCTTGCGTCGACTTCATTTTGTGGCAGAGATGCGAATAACCCTCCAATGTTATCATCTTCATCGTTCACTTCAGCCAATATCTCAGCAGCGATACGCTCAGCTTCGTTGTTGACATCACCATCGCCTGTCATTTCAGGCGCGGGCTCCTCTTCCACAGCCAAATTCTCCCCAGCCTGATTTTGCCTCTCGTGTTTTGCGGCAGCCAGCTGCCTCTCCAGATCAACTCTCTGGATCTTCCATTGTTGGTCTGCCTCATACTTATCAAAAAGCACGTCCGATTCGATCTTTTTAATCTTGGCTTCAAGCTTCGCAACAGCGAGCTGCTCATCATGTTGGCCAGTTGGCGAGTTCTCAGATCGTTCATGACCACGCTCATACTCTAATAGTTTCGCTTTGCTCTCCAAGTATTTCGGAACAAGCTCGTCGGGTTCTATATCGCTATCACAAGCTACCACCAGTTTTTTATCAGGTGGGGGATTTTTGCCTGGGCGACCTTTAGCCCCGGAAGACTTGTTCTTACGGCCATTTCGCGGATCAGCATGGCGAGGGGTACTTGAGCGGCTTGGTACTGGACTATCCTGGGGTGTATCTACAGTCCAAACATGGTCAGAACAAAGGGGAACTTAGGATACTAGGAAACAAACCGTTTGTGCTTTTTGGCATGGGCTTCGACTTGGGCTCGTAGCTAGGCAGTTCGTCGATTCTGCATTCTCGGGCCAGCCAGTCGAGCGCTTCTTCAAGTCCCCAAATGGATTCCCTACTCGTGGTCGAGACATTTGGAGCTATATCCAGGATATAGCGTATGACAGCAGCGACACGCTCGGTGGGGAACTCGGCCGCTGTTAAGGTCTGCTGTAAAGTCCAGAGGCGAACGATCATTTCTTCCTCAGGCGGCATCTTGCCAGCGCCGGGGCTGTCTGATGAAGACAGACTCGAAGCTGTAAACCGATTTTCAGCTTGAATCAAATCCAGTATATGATTCATCAAGTCCTGAGGTAACCATTTGAAGCTATTGACAGAGTCGGCTTGGCCGCGAAAGAGACGACGATCGGTATCGAGCCGGTTCCGTTGACGTAAGGCATCCTTTTTCGTTTTTGCGGCATGTTTTTCGACAAGGAGTTGCAGCTCAGATTCCTCCAAGTGTTTTTCGAATTCCTCGGGACTCAAATTCGCTTGACTGTTGGCGATGGCGGTCGCATTGCCGGTTGTAGACGAGGATGGAGGGGCATCTTTCTGCATCGATGGAGGGGTATTTTGTTCTTTGGCGACATTTGGTTTTAATTCGGGCTCGGTAACTTCTGGCCTAGGTTTGGAAGCGACCGAAGTAGTGGCAAAGCCCCGAGCCGGGTTAGCAGCCGGCTTCTTTTTCTTTTTCGCGCCGCCAGCCATGATGGTCAGTGACCGAGAAAAGCAAAAAGGACGAGTTGGTGGTAAGTCTAGAGACCTGGGAGAAGGAAGGGAATACGTTTTCAGGTTAGGGTGATCATGAGGTAATGATTGGTAGATTCGAGGATCTCCTGTCCCGTGAAACTCTAGACAAGACTCGTGTTCAGGTTAAGAGAGATCCTAATCAACGAGAGAAGGGTGAAGGAGCGAAGTGATTGCAGGTGGAGGTTGTGACGCAAGGGCTTTTGGTCCAGTTGTGGATCATGCCTACGACGAGAGATGAAAAGGCGATGAAAGTGCCCAGCAGTGCGGATATAGCGCCAATGGTTCAGACTGGTCATCGTCAAGATTCATGTAAAGGGTCAAAAATCTCGATTGTAAGATTTTGGCGGTGATGTCTTGTAAAACTCCTCTCTCTCCTTTTTTTTTTGTTCCCGGATCTGCGAGGGACTTGCATCTTACATGTGCATTTATTGTTGAACGTTTCCCGTCAGGCTCGGCTCCTCACAGCTGGTTGTTAGATCGAATGGATGCATCCAATCCCTTTAGTAGTCTCAAGGCACATCTAATGTAACAGTGGAGTGACAGATACGGATATCATTAGTCAGCTTGCTCTATCTATATGCATCAGATTATAACAGGATGGATCTTAATAGTGGTAAAGTAGACGGTGGTAAAGGATTAGTACTATACTTCTAGATTCTCTATGTTATAGTGGACGTCTAGGTATCGAACTAATCTATAGTTCTTATTGGTAGTATGGATCACTAAACGGTACTGTACCTCCAATTGTGCCTCGCGGACACGTAAGGGATATCCATTCCAATCAGCCAATTTGTACCTACCTGAATCAATCTAAGTCTATTCACTACCTAGACAAACCATCGGCGTCTTTGCAAGCCCCGAGGGTTTGAAGGTCCTTGTCCCCCGATGCGTCATACCGAGATGGATACGAGAGAAGTTCCAATGGCCTGATAGGGGCTTTCAGGGCTCCTAACCCCACCAAATTGGCACCATCGAGCTGTAAGTGTTAGGTTCGGAGTGGAGGGGCAGCCTCCAGCCTACCTAATAGCTCCACGGAAAAAACAGTGTTAGGTAAGTTGCTACCTGCGGGTTGCTTCGACGTGGGGTCGAGTTTGTAGGTAGTACCTTTCGATAGATATTTCCATTTAACGGATTTTGGTGCCCGAAAAATCCAAAAACATCACCAACCACTCATCACCAAACTCCCTCGACTTACCCTCTTCCCCGCCCTGTCCGAGGATACGCCCCAGAACCGGCGTTTGCGAGCTCTGGTAGCCCCAGATGAGTTCATCAAACCGAACGCTCACTTTCATACTCGAACTCCAGAATGTCTAACGGCGATTCTTCCGAACACGGCGATCCGGCCAACCTCGACATTACAGCCATTAAACAGGCCCTTGCCTCGTCTTCAACCAATATTAGAATCACCCAGCTACGCTCAATCGAGGAGAAGCTTACTCAGAAATGTGCGCAAGTCCCTGCAGTCCATCAAAGCCCATCAGCCTACTGACCTTTCGTCCCGTAGCCGTTGACGACGCCTCAATCACACGTCTTCTCCAGCTCTTCTTCGGTACATATGCATTCTACACTGATAGACAGTCCCGACTATCCGTTCAGAAGTGTCTGGTTGCCTTGATCACAGCCGGCGTCGAGTTCAAGACCATTGCCCCGCTCATCACCGCTCTGCGCAAGGAAAGTCAGAAACATGGCATTGCTCCTACCAACGCATTTGTACTCGTCGAATGGTGTAGCTTGTTCATGCAACATCTCGACGCCTCGTTGTGGGACCAAGTTGCCTCCGATATTATCCTTACGGATGCTGATGCTTTAGACAAATGCCACCAGTCCTCCGCCAAGAAGTCTGTCGCTCACTCTGCTATCATTGTTACGAGGAGGGGTCTGCGAAAGCTTTTCTCATCGCCAGAATCGAGCGAGAAGAGACTTTCTTCCGCTGTCGAAATCTTAGCTACGAAGGGCGCTCAGTCCACCCCCAGAAACGCTGTCCTGCTTGGTGTTATCGCCGGTGTATCTGCTAGGAAGGATCACTTGCGACCTGTTCTCGATACCCTCAAACCCAAGTATTACGAATTCTTTACAAGAGAGATTATCGGCTCCCGTACCGCTGTTCCGGAGCACGTTGTACTAGGACTTGGTGACTTCTTCACTTCTTTCGCGACCCCTGAAGAATTCTCCAAGGAGCTGATCCCTGCTCTCGAGAAAGGCCTTCTGCGTGCGCCCGAGGTCATTCTTGGAGGAGTTGTTACGCCTCTTGTCCGTTCTCTGCCCGAAAGTTTCGATCTGTCAAAGGTTCTTGAGCAGAATCTTCTCAAGCCCTTGTTGTCAAACGCCAAGTCTACCAATGCAGCGATTCGTGCTGGTGCTTTGGATGCTTTCCGTGCACTAGTTCACAGATCGAACGATACCGCCTCATTGGAAAAGGTCATAAATGAGATCGCAACCCCTCTCAAGGCAGGCAAACTCGCGTCTCCCGATCATCGTATACTGCACGCGCAGATGCTCGAAGCTACCCCTCTTTCGACATCCAGTGCCGAACAGGTCGCCATTGCAGTGGCCACTGTAGCTGCCAAGGAAGGAAACGAGATTGCTTTAGCTGCAGAGACATCAGCGTTAGCAAATGCCGTAACCTTTCTACTGGCCCAAGATGTCGAGGTGCCCAAGTCTGTCCTGGACTCAGTTGGCAAGGGGCTTGCTGAAAAGAAGATTCCCTCTCGCAAGTACTGGCTGCTCAGAGTAGGTCTTATTTTACAAACCCTTGCTGAAGCACAGTCAGTATCCCCGGTTATGGTCACTTTTGTCGAGGCCGTTGTTCCTAAGATTGTCACGACCTTCACAGAGGTCACAGCCAATGCTGCCTCTGCCGCTCAGAGCGGCCTCGTTGTTGGTGCCTATATTCTAACAGCCGTGAGCCCACATATACATCGTCTACTTCCCGGGTCCACAGCAGAGTCTTGTTTAACAAAAGCATCGGTCACAAAGCAATCTTTGTCTCTGGATCCTAAGTCATCCTTTCTTCTTAGCCATCGAATTTACTCTAAAGTGACGTCCAGCGATGACCTTGAATGGTTTGCACGTGCTTTGGGTTCTATTTTCCAGAGTCTTGATCAGAATGTGGATAAGCAGGTGGCTCTTGCTTGGTCTGAAGCATTCATTCATCTGATCACTGCTCACAGCGTGCCCGCTACTATTCAGCAGGAGACGTCCAAGCTCCTTTCTGGTCTTTATGTCCATAATCAAAGATTGGTGTCTGCCTTCATCATCAATGGCTTATGGGATCATCTCGAGCGTTTCGGATCCAATGACAAGGAACAGTCATCGAGTGCGCATAACTTGATTCAGGTTGTGAAGTCCATTTGTTTGACACCCAATGAGATCAGCAAGTCTGGCAAATCCGTTGCCAAGGAAGACCTTGAGTCTCAGGCAAACAGCCTTCTTGTTTTGGCACGGCCAGAGTTGATACCAAGAGCGAACTGGATCGATTTGTGCCTCAGAATGGAGTTAGATCCAGGTAATCTTGTGACAAAATATCAAGATGAGCTTATGGTCGAGATAGAAACCAGGACGTCTTTTGATCAGAAGGTTTGCCAGCCCGTCGCCTCTTATACCTGAATACTGGGCCATTTCACTAATAGACTGCTAGATTGAGGTTGTTAAGAAAGCTGCATACAACGCAGCTGCCGATTTAGCCTTTGTCGCACCCGAAACCATTATTCCACGCCTGCTGGAGACATTGCGTCGAGACCTCAATGCGGAACAACTACAAGATATTGGTCCTGTCGAAGCGGCTATCTATAGAACTGCCGAAGGCACCGCATTTGTCGATGTTCTTGCAAAAAAGACTCAGCAAGTTTTGGACAAGAACAAGAAGGATTACGATATTCTTAAGTGGGAGGAAGAACTCAGGAGTCAGCTCGAAAAGAAGAAAGGCCAACAAAAGAAACTAACTCCTGAAGAGAACGCCAAAGTCAACGCCCAACTCAAGAAAGAGAGCCAAATCAGGCAATCGGTAACGGCTACTGTGGCGAGACTCTTGCGAGGTATTGGTATTATCCGCAGCCTTGCAACCGGTCCGCCAACCGATGCCACTCAATGGATTGGCACTGCGGTGTCCCTACTGGTTGGCATCATGGACGCTGGCGCCACGCTGATCACAGGGGATGAGGCACCTCTAGCCTATCTCACTTGCGCTGAAAAGGTGACTGAGCGTCTGGGTTCAATGAGGCCTTTCGTCGGAATCGCAGCCCTAAGATTGCGTGGCGTGTCCTTGTCAGAAAACTATCAGGAAGAGGCTGTCGAGGATCTGATTACGAGAGTCCTTTATCGGTTGCGTTTTGCAGGCGAGCAGCGACCTTTTGATTCAGTCTCACTCATTTATGCTTTGCCGCTCGTGCTGGACCTTCTCCGTAAGGGTGGAGTTGGCAGTTCTGCAGATGACGCCGATGCTCAATTAGTTTTGGCTATCGAGTTCCTTTCTTACCATACAGATGTCTGTGCCGATGAGGCCGTGCCCCGAGCTGAGCTTCTCTCGGTCCTCATCAGTTCGATGCAGGCATATGCTCAACATTATAAGCTCCTCAAGGACTGTTTTTCTGACATGTGCCGTTGCATCGCTCCTAACATGGACCGAGAGGAGATGATTGTTTTAGCGAAGGGCACGTTGGTGCCCGAAACACGGGTTAGGTCCACAGTGTTGCAATCTATAAGTGCCGAAGTCGATATGAGCGAACTAGGCTGCTCTGACGAAATATGGGTCGCTGCTCACGATGATGAGGAAGAAAACCAAGATCTTGGTAGAGAAATCTGGGAGGAAAGTGGCTTTGAAGTTACGGCAGAGATGCCGCTTAGAATGCTACATTTCCTTGAGAGTAAAGACGGGCAGTTGCGTCGTGGCGCTGCTCGTTCCTTGGCTGAGGCAGTCAGTCTTCACCACGACACCTTGGAAGCCGTGCTCGAGCAGCTCAAGTCTACCTATATTGAGCTAGCGAAACCCCGAGTTCAACAATTGGATGAATTTGGAATGCCCAAGAAGATGGATCTATCTGATCCTTGGGAAGGCCGACAAGGTATTGCGACTGCTTTCAAAGAGCTCGCTTCGGTTGTCAAGGCCGATCAGCTGGATGCATTGTTTGACTTCCTTATTGGAGCTGGTCCGCTCGGCGATAAAAACGGTGCGGTACGGAGCGAGATGCTGGGAGCCTCAATCAAGGCGATCGAGATTCACGGTAAGGCTATTCTCGACAAGCTCATGTCGAAATTCGAGCAGACTTTGGAGCAGCCGGACACAAACAGTGATGCCGCTGATCGTGTAAACGAGGCCGTCATCATTATGTATGGTGCTTTGGCTCGCCACCTGAGCCCCGGTGACCCTAAGATCCCCATTGTCATTGATCGCTTGGTGGCTACTTTAAGTACGCCTTCGGAAACAGTACAGTATGCTATTGCTGAATGTTTGCCTCCCCTGATTCAGGCCTGCCCGGATCAGTCATCGAAGTATTTTGGCCAAGTTATGGAGCAGCTTCTTAGTTCAAAGAAGTACGCTGTCCAGCGAGGCTCTGCATATGGTCTAGCTGGACTTGTCATGGGTCGTGGCATTGCATCGCTAAGGGAATACCGTATACTGCCAACTCTAAATGATGCTATGGAGAACAAGAAGGAGGCGAACCAGCGCGAGGCCGCTCTGCTCGCGTATGAGCTTCTGTCCACCATGTTAGGGCGCGTCTTTGAGCCTTATGTGATTCAGATCGTGCCTCAGTTGCTGACTGGCTTCGGTGATGCCAACGCAAACGTTCGGGATGCTTGTTTGGCATCGGCAAAGGCATGTTTCGCCAGATTGAGCTCCTATGGTGTCAAGAAGATCATGCCAACCCTGCTTAACGGCCTGGAGGAGCAACAGTGGAGAAGTAAGAAGGGTGCCTGTGACCTTCTCGGCGCAATGGCATACCTCGATCCCCAGCAGCTTGCTAACAGTCTACCCGACATCATCCCTCCTCTCACCGGTGTACTCAACGACAGCCACAAAGAAGTCAGAGCTGCTGCGAATCGAAGCTTGAAGAGATTTGGTGAAGTAATCAATAACCCCGAGATTAAGTCTCTGGTTGATATCATCCTCAAAGCTCTCAGCGACCCTACGAGATACACAGACGAGGCTCTGGACTCACTCATCAAAGTACAATTCGTCCATTATCTTGATGCTCCTTCTCTGGCACTGGTTACCCGTATTCTACAACGTGGTTTGGCCGACCGTTCCAACACCAAGCGCAAGGCTGCGCAAGTCATTGGCAGCTTGGCTCATCTCACGGAGAAGAAGGACGTTGTCATGCACTTGCCAGTGCTTGTGGCTGGCCTCAAGGTTGCCGTCGTTGATCCCGTACCGACCACACGAGCTACCGCTTCCAGGGCTCTAGGTTCTTTGGTCGAGAAGCTTGGAGAAGACACGCTTCCCGACCTTATTCCTGGCCTCATGCAAACCCTCAAGTCAGACACTGGTGCTGGCGACCGTCTGGGATCCGCTCAAGCTCTCAGCGAGGTTCTTGCTGGACTGGGAACTACAAGACTGGAGGAGACCCTTCCAACCATTCTCCAGAACGTTGAATCTTCCAAACCCGCCGTTCGCGAAGGGTTCATGTCGCTTTTCATCTTCCTTCCTGTCTGTTTTGGTAACAGTTTTTCAAACTACTTGGGCCGAATTGTTCCACCTATTCTTGCAGGTCTGGCTGACGATATTGAATCCATTCGTGAAACTGCACTGCGTGCGGGCCGCCTGTTGGTCAAGAACTTTGCGGCTCGAGCTGTTGATCTTCTGCTTCCGGAACTCGAGCGTGGTCTTGCCGATGATAGTTACAGAATCCGACTCAGCTCCGTCGAACTCGTTGGAGATCTTCTATTTAACCTTACAGGTATCAAGGCGGGTACCGATGCTGAAGATATTGAAGAGGACGAGAACATTAAGGAAGCGGGCGCGTCTCTCAAGGAAACCCTCGGCGAAGAGAAGCGCAACAAAATCCTGTCAGCCCTATATGTATGCCGATGTGATACAGCTGGTGCCGTCCGGTCGGCCGCCATTGCGGTTTGGAAGGTTCTCGTCCACAGCCCAAGGACCCTCAAGGAGCTTGTGCCCACCCTTACTCAACTGCTCATCCGACGATTGGGAAGCTCCAACATGGAGCACAAGGTCATCGCCAGCAATGCTCTTGGGGAACTTATTCGAAAGGCTGGAGATGGAGTTCTGTCAAGTCTCCTTCCTACTTTGGAGGAGGGTCTTCAGACATCTGTTGATGTCGATGCCAAGCAGGGCATTTGCCTCGCGTTGAGGGAGCTTATTTCATCCGCTTCTCCCGAGGCTCTCGAAGACCACGAGAAGACTCTCATTTCAGTTGTTCGTACCGCACTTACTGATTCTGACGAGGACGTTCGAGAAGCCGCTGCGGAAGCCTTCGACTCACTTCAGCAGATCTTTGGCAAGCGGGCAGTCGACCAGGTTCTTCCCTTCCTTCTCAACCTTTTGCGTTCCGAGGACGAGGCAGACAACGCTCTGCAAGCTCTTCTTACCCTGCTTACTGAGACGACCCGATCTAACATCATCTTGCCAAATCTTATTCCAACTCTCACAACGCCTCCAATTTCATCATTCGATGCCAAAGCTCTTGCCTCCCTGTCCAAGGTTGCTGGTCCTGCCATGAACCGTCGCTTGCCCAACATTATCAACTCACTTATGGATAATGAGATCAACTGCAAGGAGGATGGCCTTCGAGAAGAGCTGGCGACGTCTTTCGATACTGTCATTCAGTCTATCGACGAATACGATGGTCTGAATACTGTCATGAACGTCCTTTTACAGCTTCTCAAACATGAGGACCACCGTCGCCGAGCGGCTACCGCACACCACATGGGCAACTTCTTCGCAGCTGCTAGCGTAGATTACTCTCGATACAACCAGGATATCATCCGGTCACTTCTCAATTCATTTGATGATAGAGATGCTGGTGTCGTCAAGGCTGCGTGGTCGGCTCTCAGCGCCTTCACCAAGAAGTTGCGAAAGGAGGAAATGGAATCACTTGTTATCTCAACACGTCAAACCCTTCAACGTGTTGGTGTTGCAGGAGCGAACTTGCGCGGTTTCGAGCTACCTAAGGGCATCAACGCTATTTTACCCATATTCTTGCAAGGTCTCATGAACGGCACCGCTGATCAGCGAGTCCAAGCTGCTCTGGGTATCTCCGATATTGTTGATAGGACAAGTGAGGCTTCTCTCAAGCCATTCGTGACCCAGATTACTGGTCCCCTGATCCGAGTCGTTTCTGAACGTGCCACTGAAGTCAAGTCGGCAATTCTTCTGACTCTCAACAACCTGCTGGATAAAATGCCCACCGCGTTGAAGCCTTTCCTTCCTCAGCTTCAGCGTACATTTGCCAAATCTCTTGCGGACTCTTCCAGTGAGACACTGAGGACCCGAGCTGCCAAGGCTCTTGGAACTCTGATCAAGTATACGCCACGCATTGATCCCCTCATTGCTGAGCTTGTCACCGGGTCCAAGACAGCTGACCCCGGCGTTAAGACAGCTATGCTCAAGGCGTTGTACGAGGTAATTAGCAAAGCAGGCGCTAACATGGGCGAGGCCTCTCGCGCTTCTGTCTTGTCACTTATCGACATGGACACAGACGAGAGAGATGAGACCATGACCATCACTAACGCCAAGCTGCTGGGCGCGCTCATCAAGAACGTTCCCGAGGAAGCCGCTCTTGGTTTGTTGAAGAACCGAGTGGCCACCATACATTTTACCCATTCTTCCGTCCTGGCTCTGAACTCCGTCCTGGCCGAATCCCCAGATGCTCTACTTCAAAGTTCCCTGGCCGATGACTTACCCGACCTTCTGTGCCAGGGTATCACTAACAAGAACGTAAGTTGCAGTCTGGACCTCAGGACATGCTTTGTCAGTAAACTAACACTTCTTAATAGGTCTTTGTCGCAGACAACTGCATTCTTGCTACTGGGAAGTATTTGCTCTCGGATTCTGCCAAAACATTTGAGACAACAAAGGGTATCTTTGAGGCCCTGGCTTCTGTTATCCAGCCTGGCAATGCGACTGATTCGCGTCGACTTGCCTTGGTCGTTGTCCGTACCGTCAGTCGTAGCGATATGGAGATGGTTCGACCCCATGTTGCTCTACTAGCACAACCCATATTTGCCAGTGTTCGAGACCCTGTTATCCCTGTCAAACTCGCGGCGGAAGCGGCATTTGTGGAGTTGTTCGATGTGGCGGATGAGGAGAGCCGCATCTTTGACAAGTTCATGGCTGGTCCCGGGGCTGATCTTGCACCTAACACAAAGAGAAGCATGGGTGACTACTTCAAACGTGTTGCCATGAGGCTAGGCTCTCAAGCCCGCGAGAGGCGCGAGGCTGAGGGTGGACAGGGAGGACTCGGCTTGTCGAATGATGAAGCCGAGGACGAAAAGGAAATCTGGAGTGTAGGCAAGGTCGACGTAGGTAGCGAAGCATTTACGTAAATGTATAGACTCAATAAAGAGGTCATGACTGTTGTATTTGTTATAGCAGATTGACCAGGTACAAACGTTTTGCGATATAATTTCACACTAGACATTCACATAGCTGCATTGGTTTTCACGGAAGCATCAAATCACGGAGGGACAATAAAGGGAGAGAACAATAGTTCTTTCACCTCATCCCGTACCCCCAGATAAGAGCCTAGTGCTCATGCCAAGATAATCATTTCGTTGTAGAAGTTCTTTTTTTCTAAGTTTTTTTTTTTTTTTTTT